>JAQHUG010000086.1:2183754-2209380 GCA_028555095.1 Dicrostonyx torquatus
GTGCCCCTCAATGGAAGAATGGATCAAGAAAGTGTGGAATATATACACATTAGAGTACTACTCAGCGGTAAAAAACAATGACATCTTGAATTTTGCATGCAAATGGATGGAAATAGAAAACACTTTCCTTAGTGAGATAACCCAGACCCCCAAAAATGATTATGGTATGGAATCTTTTCTTCTCGTTGAGTTGCCTTGTTCACTTTTGATATGAGATCTCCTTTTGTCTTATTGTGTCTTATTTTGTCATGCTTGGTTGTTGTCGCTCGGAAGTCTTCTCCTAATGGGGAACAGATGTGAACTGGATCTGTGGGGTTGAGAAAAACTAGGAAGCGGGGAGAGGGAGAATACTGTGCTCAATGTGTTGTATAAAGGACATTTGATTTAAATAAACAGAAAAAATGTCTAAAATGTATGAAGATGATGTATTACATTACATCATCTCCAGTGATGCTAGGTGTGGTGGGATTTTCTGTTTGGTTGTTTTTGTTTTGTCTTTTAGTAAACTCAGCACTTAGAAGACAGAAGCAGGATGATTAAGTGTTTGAGCCCAGCCTGTGCTAGCTACATAACAAGATTCTGTCTCAAAAATAATAATAATGGCTCTCACTGAATTGTGTCAGGAAAATATTTTTTTCCATTTTTACAAATAAAGCTCTATATGACTTTTGTATTTGAAAAAATTTCCTTATGTTTATCTTGCAGTTGTCCATGACCTGGGTGCATTGTGATCTTTTAGAGGACATTTTCTAGTTCACATAAACATCTCCCTGTGTACACCTGAAAAGTTCATACTGGAAGCCTGAGTAAGCCGAAGAAAATTTATAATTATATTTTGTCACTTTTCCAGTATGACAGATGACTTTCAGATGATGATAGTTTCAACTTAGTTAATTAAATATAAATAACCTATGCTAGGAAACTGGCTCAGTAGACAAGGTCAGCTGATTGTGGGTTCACAATTCCCAAATAAAAGTTAGACATCATATCATATGCCATTAACACTAGTGCTAGGAACTGGTGAGAGAAAAGTGGATCCCAATAGTTCACTGGCCAGGCACTCTAGCTGAAAAGGTAAACTTCTGTTTCAGTGAAGAGATCTTATCTGAGAAATAACTTAGACAACAGTAGAGAAAGATAACCTGATGTCAAACTCTAGCTTCTACAAATGCATGCATGGGGCACACTTGTAAACATTCAAGCAAATTCTACACACACCAAATAAATACATGGATAATCTGAATAATTTTAGATGTTTTGACAACTTCTTTCTCTGGTATCCTTTTAGCATAATGGTAATATTTTTGTCTTTCACTTACTTATCTACAAGAACAGACAAATCAGCCACACCTCACAAAAGTCCTCCAGCTTCACGAACTAAATATAAATGTTTGATCTTTGTCCCTCCACAAATATGTGATAGAGAACACATACATCTGATGATTAATGATGACATGTTGATTTTATATATATATATACACATATGTATATATATTGTGTGTGTATAATTGTATATATATAATTTACATCATTGTAAATTTCTGTTCATTTTTTGAGATTTAAGCATTATTTTTAACTCATAATAATGGTTTCTTATTTCTGCAATTAAGTATTACATTTTTGACATTTTCATCTTTAGAAATCCAACCAATTCACAACCAATCATTTGTTAAACTTGGAAACTGATCATTTTCTCAGTTTCCTCCTTTCATAGTACATATACAATACAAGTTGCTGCACCGGGAAGATTTTTAAATAAACACAGCCTACAGAGAATTGAACTTATCATCCAGGTGGGTCAAGGAACCAAATTCTCACTTTATCCCTATGTCTGCAGTGAAGGGGAATCTCATTGATCTCCCAATTCCTTGCTCACCTGAATGGCTATTATGAGCTTGACAAACATTTCCTGAATTTTCAGCAGACTTTTTCCCCCCTGATCTACAAAAGCACCACAAAATCTGCCAATCAAAATGTCTCTACAAGGGGTTATCTATTTCAAGTCATGAAGGAGATTGTATAGAGGAAAGAGAAGAAACTTCTCTTAACAGAAGATATATTACCATCTATTATAATGTGGCCCCAGCAAGCATGCTATCCTGTGGTTACTTGAACTCTCAAAGAAACCACATTCAAGACTCCACAATCCGGCCTATTTCTTCTGTGACTAATTTAGGTAAACCTATTTGGGGGCTGTTGCTAATCCACATGAGTCATTATCCCGATGCCATTTCGTTTTTAGTCCCTTTTTGTTTACCGTTTGGCTCTGGCAGACTACACACAAACAACGTCTTCCTTTTGTATCACTCTTGATTGTGCACTCTTAATTATTTTGTCCTTGATATGTATCAGAAAGCTCTTGTAAGATCCCACACACCTTTTTTTTTTAACACATACCATTTTTACAGTGGTCTCCTGAGGTTTAATATAGTAGGTATACCTGCTTTCCAGGTGGCTTCAATTTTTGCTTCTCTGCCAAATCCAAGCTGTTTCATTTCCATGTAGTCATTATTGTTTATTTAGCTTTGTATTTGCTTTTGTTCAGTCTGCTTAAATCATATTTTGCATAATGTAATTATTTAGGAATATCTTTACATATGTTGTACAACCACTTTTATACAATATTCTCTGTATATAGAATACAAAATTATCTGAGCCTTATTGTACATTAGGGATATTATTGGTTCTTCTTTTTCTTCCTCTTCTTTAAAATCAACTCTCTGAACTATGTCATCTTTCTTCATCACCATCTTATAAATTGATAAAAAGATTAGGCAACTGATTCACTATCATGTACCTAATAAGCAACCAAGGAGAGCCTTCAGGCCACTCCAAAGTCCCATAACCAGTCCAAAGTAAGCTAAGGAAAATTCTCCAAGACACAGGGATTTTTTAGCATGGATTGGCAATTTTGACATATTTAGTTTGTTTTTTTTCATTTATAGTTCCTTTAATCAGCAAATTGTCATCTTGAATAATTAATTCCTCATTTATGTTAGAACTTTGATAAGAAAAATAGAATTTATTCTGAATGCTGTATGCCCAACTGCATATTTCACTCTAGTGCTCATTTAATGTTTTCTTACTTTATTTTTAAAAAGTGGCATCATGCTGAGAATTTCACAAGCATATATAAGGTACTAAAATCATATACATTTCTCAAAATCCTTTATTATACCCTTCTATTTCTCCTAACCTCCTTCTTCTTCACAATTAGTTCCACACCTGCCTTTATGTCTTTGTTTTTATTTTGACCCAGTGGGTATAATTATGATTCCCTTCATGTGCATGGATAGAGTTATATACTAATGCATGAACAACATACAAAACACTACACCACTATAGAAAAGAACACTAACGCCCCCAGCAAAATTATGAACTACTAAAATGACAGTGATATATACTGTTCACTGGAACATTCATGACTCTGTGAGTTATGTCATCTATGATTTAAACATTACACAAATGTATGTAAAGTACACATATACATGCTCTTCAGAGAGGAGCCCCTTATGCCCTTGGAACCACTGGGGAATGTAACAGGCCCTCTGTCCTTAGGAAGACCCCAGATCTTAGCACAAACAATACTGTCATGGAAAACCCATTTCCTAGGAACTCAGACTCTTGGAAGCAATACCTGTCAAAATGAGAACAAAGACCTAATTCAACAAAGTCTATAGTTCTGGAAAAGTCCTGAAATGTATTAGCCTTCCTTTTTTAGCCAATGCAGTTCAGTTTATGGCAAACTGTTCTTGCTAATTGAGTTGTGTCAACACATGATGTATTTTTGTGCTTAAAAGCTCACCCAGATAAAGGCTCAGGGCTGCACTCAGGGCTGAAAAGCCCAACTCTGTTGCAGGACAGCTAATAAAGAATTTCTATTTTCTTGAACCCTTGTCCGAGTGGTCTTTTCTGAGGCATACCTCATGACAAAAGCAACAAGTGATTTTTTTTGTAAAAGTAGTTTTAAGAACTTGAAATAGATTTTGTTTAAATATCCATGTAAAGATCACTGTAATTAAAAGTGTTCTTAGTGTTTTACAGGAGTGATTTGATTTATGCACGGAAGTTTTGACTATATAAGACTAAATGGAGGTATAGCTACAAAGCTACCCTTTAAGAATAAATAGGGACAAACAACCAAAAACCAAAATACGTTAGAAATCAAGAGAAACTAAATGAGGCAAAGGGCAGATTTTCCTCTACAATTTTCTTGAGGTTTTGGGAACTACAGGTCCTGCTTATTCCTTACTTTATGCCCAATTATAGTAACACCAAAAGTGATAATAGAACAAGTGTTCTATTGAGTTACTCATCTATGAAGCAACTTCAGCATTTCCATATAGTGATACAGTATAATCTAAAGTACTCCCACAGAGCAAAACCTACCATAAGAATGTTTTCCTAGCAAAAGTGGAAAAATACATTGAATTCTTATGTGAATGATTACAGATTGTGTGATTTTTTTTTGGCTGGTGATGGGATCACTCAGAAACTTTGTCTTTAATTATAAAATGGTAGTGGAGTGGGATTATAGTTCCGTGGTAGAGTACTATGTGAGAGCATGGATTCAATTGTCATGGTACAAAAATAAAACTATCTAAAAATAAGGCAGAATGGTAATACAATAGTAGTTTTCATAATTTCCGATGATGAGAATTGTTTTTAACTTCTAACCTTGAAATTAGAAAATCAAAAACAAAAACAACAGACTTGCTGGTGTATCCTTAATTAGTTCTCTGGGAAAGCACAAGGCAGTTCCTTGGGAAACCATGAGTGTTTAAATGTTGGCACTTTAACATTTGAATTCCAATATGTAAAATTCAAATGAGAGAGGGTGACCATCAGCCTTCACCTGCTTCCCGTGAGGATTATCTTAAAATAATCACAAATATATGTTAATGTGAAGATAACAACACTTCAAAAGAAACAGACAAACATCAGCAATCTGGAGTTAGTGCAATGTTTTAAAACAAGAAAGATAAAGCATAAAGTATAAAGTTGATACATTAGACGTTAGCACATTCAATATCTAATTCTTCACTTGATCTTAGCCAAAAGGCCGAGAAGCGATTTTAAATATTTATTTGTTTATTTATTATGTATACAATATTCTGTCTGTGTGTATGTCTGCAGGCCAGAAGAGGGCACCAGACCCCATTACAGATGGTTGTGAGCCACCATGTGGTTGCTGGGAATTGAACTCAGGACCTTTGGAAGAGCAGGCAATGCTCTTAACCCCTGAGCCATCTCTCCAGCCCCCCAATATCTACTTCTTCAAAAGTCATCCTAGGAAAAATAACTATGCAGGAACCAATCAGAAAAAAATTGGAATGAAAACTACATGTAATGAAGAATGTGTGTCCAAGACTGCTTGCAATTTATATCAACCACAAAATATGTGATTTTATTTGAATGACAAGATTTGAGAAGCAGTTTACAAGTTTATGAATGCATGTGGACCCATCAGCAACAGAGAGATAGTATTACTCATTGGTGAAATGACAATCAAGCCTACAGTTAAATAGTGGTATTTACCTCTTAGAAGACTTAAATACTTCCAATTCACTTTTAGGCGAAACAAGTGAACATCTGTTGCATACATTGCTGTTAGTAACAAAGAGCTGAGCAAAGCACTTGGACTATAATGTGGCTGCCTGTTAGAATGATAATAAATACACAACAGTTCTCCACTTGCAATTCTGCACTTAGATATGAAAATGGCAGTAAAAACATAAAAATGCGCATTTAAATATCCACAGCATCTCTGTTTAAAATAGCTAAGCACTACACACACACACACACACACACACACACACACACACACAGGGTAAATTTCATCAACTGGAAAAAAATTATAAAAAAAGCAATACAAACACACAAAGATAGACCAAAGCAAAACATCATCACTAATAACATGAATACCTACAGGAATTGATCTCACAAATATTATGGTAGTCCATACATGAAGACCAGGCATTACCTAAGATCAATTTGTAATAAGTTCTGGAAATAAAGAAATGATTGTGATATCAAAGTAAGTATTTTTAGGACCGAAGAAGTTTACAAGGATCAATGGTTTGTGAATGGGGGATTGTGGGATGTTCTGGACATTGGTTTGCGTTTTTAGACAAAGACATATCTGAAATCCAAAGAGACTGTGATCATTGGTGACTGTTTCGAAGAACTTTCCTCCTACTCATGTGTTAAGGAATAGGATTCAGGCAACCGTTCTCTGCTGTGAGAAATTGTTTTTCATGAGAAAGAAATCAATGTTCAATGCAAGAAACACAAATGCTTCAGACATTTGTTGATTTGAGGTTACTTGGCCAAATATTAATCTTCATTTTCATTAAAGATTTGATGTTTGGCATTGGCATGGCCAATAAATCTAATGAATTAAATTATGGGGAAGAAATCACAAACTATTGATCGTCATTTCAAGGCTGCGATGGAAACTACTTATATAGAGATCTGAAAGACTGTACCAAAGTTGTTGGCTTTGGAGGGAGTTGCATAAGCAGAAAGGAAATATTCTTGCTATAGGTGCGCACAATTTCCCTTAGGGAATTAAAAGACTTCCTAGTTGCAATTCTTAGTTTCAACTAAGTACCTGAGGTTTAACTGATATTCCCCCCAAAGGTAAATATAAGAAAAACAAAATAAATTGTGATAAAGTATGCCAGGTGTTATTACACAGAAAAAAAAACTAGAAAATTTAACTATCTCTGTTCTATTCCAGACTGTTTTATCTTCTGAACTGAATATTTTTGGAAATTCCACAAGATAAACAGATTAACTTTTTGGATAGAGGACTGAAAGGAAATAGAAATGAGAAGTCAAAACTCCTCACTTGTTATTGGTGAACAAAATCTGCATTCCCTGAAACATATTTAAGCAATATCCATGCTGTCAAATGCTGTCCTGAGGTTGTACTGGAAAATAATTTATCCACTTGCACAGATTTCAGTGGCAGCTCATTGACCATCATCATTGTGTGAAAAACAGTGCTCCTCCGAATTAAACGATTGCAGCTAAATGAATTCCAGGGGTTTGCAATTGAGGCAGTACAAAGTGCTAAGAGAACATCCATAATTCAAGATCTATTTTTCATCACCACATAACATTCTGACTCACTGACTTATCACTAAACAGCAGCTGAACAACCAGAGGCAGGGTAACCCCCAGGAGTGACAAACACCTCAGTTAGTGACTGGGAATCTGGGCTTGACTCAGGCCATGAACAAAGTCACTGACTATAAAAGGAGGGCTTGTTGGACTATTTCCTTGAATTGGCTGTGACATGGATGACTGATGATACCCAAGTGATCTGATCACGACATACTGTAGCAGATGCAGATTCTCCTGCATTTCCAACATTATCACCACATATGCATCTGTCTTTCCACAATTCAAGAGTCTGGGAGCAAGTAGCATCATCTGTTTCTTTCAAAGAAGTAATGCTGCAGGTCACACTTTGTTGTCAACCGTTCCAGTTTAGTCTTCACTCCCTATTTTGCCTTATGCACTTTGCATTCTGCATTATGTTCCCTCTCTAGCCACCCCTCCAAAGTCCCCCACCCTTGCAGAACATCTGCTTAAAATATAGATGCTGCCTTTCTTGTTAGCCTAATTAACAGGTAATTCCACTTCAATCTCCAGATGTTGCAGAATGACTTTCCCATCAGGTTTCTGCTTGTAATTATTGCAAATAGTTAGAATAAATTTTTAAAGAATTTCCTAATTGAAATCAATTATGATTCATAGAGAATATGAGCATTTCTAATGTTTTTAGAGATACATTGAAACAGTACTTTGACACAGAGAAAAGAATGCATTATATGAAAATAAAAATCACAATCATTGTGTACAGGACCATTATTTGTAATGAACATTGCTATTGTAATTTTCAGTTATTGATTGTGCCTTAGGATTTATAATCAATTCCAAGATAGGATCCATACATTAGAATTATTTTAGATTAGTCACTGTTATGAATCAAAAGTGTTTATCTCGGCCTTTTATTCTCAGGTGTGGCACAGATACATTGTGTTGTCACTGTATTTTTCATTCTCTAGCAGTAAAATATTTAAGTAGTCTCAATATTAGAAATTTTTACCTAAGCTATGAAAACATGGTGACATCTGGCTAGCTGATCCATTTCTCTTCATTTATATATAACACCCAAGTTGTTGGTCACACAATAAAGAAGTCTAGGTATGTCAGCAACTGTTTCAGTTCCCATGGACGGCATCAGCTTGGTATACTCTCATGGATGCCATCTGAATGGATAAACAAGGAAGAATGGAAATATTAGGTTCTTTTACAACAATGGCTGAATAAGAGGACTCATTTACTCCATGATCTCTTGGTTTCTCTTACACAAACAGACAGACAGACACACACAGAGAGACACATACACACACATACATACACAAACATGCACACCACACATACAGCAGCAAAGGTTTTAGAAGCTACAAAAATACCAAACTTTTAGACAAAAGTAGATTGGCTTATTGTATAGTCTCAGTATCAAGAAACTTTTAAAGTAAAATGAAAGAAAGTAAAATAAAATGAGCAAAGGAGGCCCAAAGAACTTGGACTAGTGATTC
The DNA here is from genome assembly GCA_028555095.1 of Dicrostonyx torquatus. Classification (NCBI taxonomy): domain Eukaryota; kingdom Metazoa; phylum Chordata; class Mammalia; order Rodentia; family Cricetidae; genus Dicrostonyx; species Dicrostonyx torquatus. Next base: position 2,192,370 of record JAQHUG010000086.1, read on the forward strand.
TCATCCTGTGGGTTGGAATCCTTTTGTGGACTTAGTAACCTTTTTACAGGGGTCATATTTCAGACATCATAAAAAGATATTTTAATATAGTTCATAACAGTAGCAGTATTACAGTTATGAAGTAACAATGAAAATAATGCTATTTTTTAGGGTCACCACAACAGGAGGAACTGTATTAAAGGTCGCAGAGTTAGGAAGGTTGAGAAACACCACTTTAGAGTCATAAGGCAGTGGCAAGCACCTCAGGGGCAAAGTTTTCTGTCCTTCAATAGACATGTGGTCATAGTAACCTAATGTTCCAGAAAGCCAAAGAAAGGTGATTGCTAAATGTTCTTCTACATACAGGCCTTGGTTTCACTGGGTACATCTGAGGGAGAAGAAATGTTCACTCTGTGTATATGATGGCAAAAGAGAAAAAGCCAGATGAGTGAAATATTTCACAAAGAGAAACCTTAAGTTAATCTGGGGCACAATTGGTATTGTCCTTCAGAAATATTCCATTCTGCATATGTTTCCTGGTTGCATATGCTTCCTGGTTGGTTCTAACATTTTAAATGAAATATTCATCAAACTAATTAAAATATGGGAAATAATATGGAAACAACCATCCAGCTGTCAGGAAGGTAAGATCCAACTAGGGCACAATGGCGTCTACCTACAGTTACAGGACTCTGAAGGTGCATGCACAGGGATCAGAAGTTTAAGATCATTCTGGGATACACAAGAAGTCTCAGGGTAGACTAGACTCTGCAGACCCATTCTCAAAGAACCGAAAGGAAGACCTGAGGTGATGGCTCAGTGGCTAAAATCACATACTGCTCTTGCAGAGGAACTAGGTTGTTTCCTTCCCAGACTCAGAAAGACCCGAAACTTCTGATCTCCAAGGGCTCCTGCACTCACATACACACACTCTCTACATACAAATGAATAAAAATAAACTAATAACTTTTAAAATGATAAGACTTGTGTAGGTGAAGTTGCCATGTGTTAAGACAGTCAGAGTCTCGGTCTTAATCATCCCCCTTGCCTCATAAAACACCAATCACATAATGCTACTTCGGTTTAACAGTGATAAGAACACAAGCTGTAGCCCTAAAATATGATTCTGTTTTTTATTATCTCTAGTTAACTTATTTCTTAGTAATGAATTGTGCACAGCAGCTGGTTAATTAATGAGTCTAAAGACACGGGTGTGAAACAGTTGGCCTTACAGCATTCCCTCTTTAATGGAAAGTACATCTTGTACAGTCAGTGTGCTTGATTAGACTCCCCAGCTAAAGAATCCTGTTTCCCGCCACATGTGGTGAGGTTTAAATACTTTTCCCTGCCCTTAGGGGTTTGATATTCTTAATGACTAATTGTTTTTCTGGAAAAGAAAAGGGAAAGTAATGTTTTTTTTTTCAGGAAGGCATACAGTTTAGGTTACAATTGCAAATCTAATTTGAAGACCTAAATTAAAAATCAGCTTTCTTTTAAACTCAGTGTGTTAATAATGTGATCAAGACTGTCCACACTTTCAATGCAGTAGAAAAATACACAGAACTAACTCCCTTCGTTTTTGCCCCTCAAACATTTGTCATGTCACTGGGAGGATATCCCGAAGGAACACAATTATAACAGTATTTTAAAATATCTCATGAGGTATTAATACGTGTGTTGGAGGAGGAGGTCTCTTGTTTCATTCCCAGTTGCTCAGCCCCAAAATAATCACACAGGAACTATATTATTTAAGTCACTGCTTGGCCCATTATCTCTAGTATCTTATTGGCTAATTCTTAATATTAGTTTATCCCATCTACATTAATCTGTGTATTGCCACATGGCTGTGGCTTACCTGCTAAAGTTCTCGCTTCTGTATACATTGCTTCTCCCTGATTCTGCCTTCTTCCCTCCAGCATTCAGTTTAGTTTTCCCCACTTAACTAAGTTGTTCCCTATCAACAGGCCAAGGCAGTCTCTCTATTCACCAATGGTGTTCACAGCATACAGAGGGAAATCCCGCATTATAGGTAGAAAGTAGAAAACATAATGTCTTTTGTTTATGGCTAGGGTCCACTAATAAGTGAGTACATACCATACTCATCTTTTTGGGCTTGGGAATATCTCACTTAGGATAGAGTTTTCTATTGCCATCCATTTGTATGCAAAATTCAAGATGTCATTGTTTTTTATCGCTGAGTAGTATTTTAATGTGTATATATTCCACACTTTCTTAATCCATTCTTCCATTGAGGGAGACCTAGGTTGTTTCCAGGTTCTGGTTATTACAAATAGTGCTGCTATGAACATAGTTGTGAAATGGAATGGGTTAACAGCAGCAGTAATGCCATGACCCCCCCTTCTCCCAAGCCCAAAATAGGGACATCGGCCAAGATTCCCTGCCAGCATAAACAGGATGCCAGGTGGCTTGGTATCGGAAGGCAAGGCCACTTGGACCCACGGAAACAGTAAGCCTATAGTCTGAAGGTTGGGCCTAGCTAACAAAGAGATAAAGGATGAATAGAGAACACCAGTTGTACCTAGACAAGGACAAAGCTGACGTGACCGAACTTTTCCTCCCCTCAATTAAAGTAGCTAATAGAAACTGTATAATCACATATCTGCTTTATAAAATATAAATAATGACTCTAGGCTGGAAGAGACATGCTCAGTTTTTCAAAAACTGTGGCATCCTCAGGTCTGAGATATTAAACCCTCTTGCATTTGCATCCAGCTGGCCGGCCTGGTTTTTTGCATCTTGACAGTATGGGTCAAAGGCACCCAGGTCTCTGGGGTCCTTCAGTTGCACACAGGGCAGGGTATCCTGCCCCCTCTTAAGGAAGCAGGGGGAGGGAGGTGGAGTAGTGGGGGAGCAGGAGGGCCTGGGACAAGGAAAGGAAGTGTAAATTTTTCTTTTAACAATAAAGGAAAAAAAGAAAGTTAAAAACAGAGGCATTGTAGAACTCAGTAAACACAAGACAGGCATCCATTCACAATGGTGATGAATAAATTAAGCACAGTTTCGTTCCTTGTAGAAAACCACAACCCAACTTGCTAAAACATAAATCTAGATAATTATTCAAAGACTAACAGCACAGCTTGTGAATTTTCATAAAAGGAAAATTTGTTTTAAAAAACAAATAAGACAAAGACCATTTCCACGAACTTTGAGTATAACACTGTTCATGAAGGGTCATGGTTATGTAACAAAAATATTGTTACAATAAGTCTCTTTGTCACAGTTAAACTTATGCCTAAGATGGCATCTATACCATGTGATCTCACATGGTTGTCTATTTAGCAAATAAAGGTGTTTATAGCCTTGTCTCTCTCCAAATCCCAAGCATGGATACTTTGTAGCATGACATATATATCGGATACAATCTAAGGAGATTTTTCAAATTTAATTAAAGACTAGTAGAACTTGCCCAGAGAACATTCCAAAGTTTTCCACAGAAATGTACATAGAGAAGTCACAGTAGTTAAGAGAATTAACTGCTCTTTCTAAGAACCTATGTTCAGTTTAGTATCCATATGGTGTCTTTAACTCCAGTTAAAATCTCATGCCTTCTGACCTTCACAAGAACCAGGCAAGCACCTGGTACTCAGACAGCCATTCATTGCATAGAACAGAAATACTCATACACATAAAATATAATAATAAATAAATATAAAAAGAATTTTAAGAAGTACAAAGACATACCAACTCACATTTATGTTGAGCAGTAAATTCATGAATGAGAAGCAAACAGGTGTTGAGTGCACTCAAGCTTCTCTCCCGTCACACTAACCACATATTTTAAGGTCTTATTTCAGAGCCAAAATTATTAGAAATGATGAAATTGTGGATATTAATTAGAACTTTAGTTTAGAGATAGATAATATAATATAAGAATATTAGAATCTTAAACACTTTTAGATTACAAGTACTTTTATATAGCAGATCAAAACAAAACAAACTAAAATTAGAACAGAGATCTTGATGTAGCTATTAAGATAGGTTTCTGCTCTTTTAGAAATCTTATGAGGGAATATAATCTCATACTATCTGTAAAGTTATTTGTTGTACTTTGTAGTCATACATTGTCATTTATTGTTTCCTTTAATATGTACATTAACTTTTGCAAAACAAAAAGTAGCAACCAGAAAACCAATAATATAAGAAAAGGGAGAAGAGCAGATAATGGGAGTTTAATTGAATCAATAAGTTGAATACTGTGATGTTTAATTTGATTGTTGTCTTGGTGCTACTTAAAAATCCCCTAGGTTATGAAAACTTTCTCTCTGTCTGTCTCTCTGTGTCTCTGTCTCTGTCTCTGTCTCTCTCTCTCTGTGTGTGTGTGTGTGTGTGTGTGTGTATCTACAGAGAGATTGTATCTAGAGAGAAGGAGAAGACCTATCCTGGATGAAGATAACATCATCCCATGGCTTTGGGGCCAGGACTGAATACAAACAACAACATGAGGTGAGGAACATCATGTGCCTCTCTGTGCTTTCTTAACACTGAACACAATGTGATTGGGCCAATTCAAGTGCCCGAAAGCATTCTTTCCTTGACTTGATGGAGTAGATTTTCTAACAGTAAGAAAAATGAATCCTACATTTCTTGATGTGCTTTTCTTAGGTGTTTTGTCACCATGATAATAAAATGAAACAAAAACATTTCACCCTCTATTCTTTGTCAATAACATAGGTTTGTAAAAGCATAAAAAATGTGGGTAGCAAAATAAAAGCAATAAGAAAAGAAATTATCTCTTTACTCACAAAGCATGCTTAATAATTGCGTGCATTTTGAGGACTCTGAGTATAAATATGTCTTCATGATTATTTGAATTGAAGCCTCAATGCCTAAATGCTAAATAATTTGCAGGTCTGTCATACCTAGAATATGTATTAGAATATGTATTATTTCTGAACAACTCTGGGTCGTCAAAAGGGCGGTCTACATCTTAATTCTGGGTAAAGTGTTCTGGTGGAACACAATGTTTACCTCACAACCTGCTTTCCTTTCACCCACCATCATCTTTTGTTCCTTACTGTAGTCATGTGTGCTTCACTTTCCTCATTGTCATCAGGGTCTCACCAATGCTTTCTCCTCTCTAAACCCTTACTTTATTACAAACTATATACCCACTTTGAAACAAGTAGAAGTCTCCAGAGATCTTTGGTGTCACACACTCAAATGAGAAATAAAAAAGGAAACAGTGGTCAGGTCATAAAAGAAGATACAAGAAATAATTGTTCATGTGCTAAAACCAACAAAATATACTCACATATTTTTTGGAATTCAACATAACAGGCTGAATAGTACTATTGTCTCAGGCCACCATCCTCTTCTGTCTGATTTAGGTGTTACATTTTTGCTTCTGAGTTAAGACTGCATGAACCAATAAAAGTGAAAATGAAAAAGCTGAAATTTCTAAAATGTCACACCAAGGTATTATTTTAAATATCTGGAAATAATTTTTTCCGTGAAAAAGTTTATAAACATTTAACCATAATTAAGTAAATGGACCTCACATGTAGCACATGTATTTAAAAGGTATCAGTTTAGTAATGTAAACCAAGTTACTAGAATGTGTATGTTTTACCTTTGGAAGGAATAGAAACTAAAATTAAGAAATCCTGGAACTCATTTATTAAAATAGTAAAACAAATATGACTTCCTTATAACAGACAAACTGTTGTCATAAACCCCAAAGCATAAGGGCTGATGTCCTGGTCAGTTATATGTCAAATTGACAAAAGCTAAAGTCATCTGAAAAGACAGAATTTCTATTAAAGAAACACCTCCATAATGCTGCAGGTACAGGGCATTTTCTTAATTAGAGATTAATGGCACAAGTATTCATTCATTGTGGGTGGTGCCCCCAATTGGTTGGTGGTCCTATAAGAAAGCAGGCTGAGCAAGCCACGAGGAGCAAGCCAGTAAGTAGTACACTTCCATGGCCTCTTTTCAGTTCCTTTCTCCCATTTCTGGTGCCATTTTAGTTACTATACTGGTTCCTTCTATGATGGACTGCAGTGTGAAAGTGTAAGCTGAATAAATCCTTTCGTCCCCATGTTGCTTTTGGCCATGGTGTTTTATCAGAGCAACAGAAACGGTAACAATGACAGCTGGTTAAGGTAACTCATGAGTAGCATGTCAACTTTAAAAGCAAAAAAATGACAGAGAAATCAGACCCTAAAATTCTGTAATTTAGGGCAAAACAGAGACTACAATGAAGCTTCATGGATAGTACGAACTCTACAAACTCTGAATTTTGTGAGATATTCACTCCTTCTCAATATTGTTTCCTAGATAGCATTACTTTGATGAGACTGATAGCTATAGCATAATAGGAGAAGAGACTGAAATTAAAGTGATTGACATTTAGAAATGGTATGTAGCTCAGAAATGATGAAAGGTTCCACTGGGTGCAAAGTCAAATTCTGGTTTTGCAGTTGTGAGGATATGCATGTTGCCTCTGTCTAGACAGACTCCTGCAATTGTGTTTTGCCTTTATGTTTAGAACTTAGAGAAGTGTTCAGTTTGCAAACGGAACCCAGTTGCCATAAACTGAACACACAGATTAGGACAGTTCCAGGATCTAAAGTAACCAGCTTCAGTGTTCTGTTGAGCTTTAATCTAAGTCATGATACCCACTTTTTCAGAAGTCATTTTTCTTCATTCTCTTATTCTCTTTAAGGAAGTAAGCTAAAAAAAATAAAAAAAACACTGATTAAACAAACATTCCTTTTAAATCTCCTGCTCTACCCTGAGGAGCAAGAGCTGCAAATTGAGTTTGGCAAAATGCAAGCTAAGGGTTGCTTGTCAAGTGCTTGTGTAAAATGGAGTTCTATACCATCCCATTGCACACTTGAGTAGCAAGAGTAGTTATATCATGTGCTGTTCCAGCCAGAAAGATTCATTCTCATATTTCTTTCTAAAAGATGATAGAAAAAAGTTGTGATTACTCTAAGTAGCCCTCGGGAAATCACATGTATCTACTCCCCACATAATATCGATGCCTCTAGTAGATGAACGGTGCCTTCAGGCATCAGCAAATGTAAACCACTCTTGAAATTTTAAAAATAAGATCTGTCAACTACTGTACACATATGTATGACACCACAGGTGATATTTTATTTTCTGTTCCTATTTAGTTACTTGACAAACATTAAAACTAGTAAAACAACTTTTATAGTTCTGGGACAAAGTTTCATGGATCACAAAAGCCTTGAACTTACCATATATTCAGAGATGACATTAAATTTCTGATCCTATCTTCATCTCATAAATGCTGAGAATTACTTTGTTATTCTACTGTGCCTGGATTATGCAGTACTAGAATCAAACCCAGAGCTTTGTACATGATAGAATGCACTCTATCAACTGAACCATACTCCCCACCTCATCAACAACACAATTTCCACAAATGTCCACAACCAATTTTCAGATATGATTAAATTGTACTGATTTTTAGAAATTTACTAACCTTAGAAGATAAGAAAAATTTTAAATCAATCAATTTCTTGATTATCATGCCCCTGGACTGAATTTATATACCCTTTGCCTCAGAGTTTCCCTGGAAATTCATGGTAATAGAAAGTTGACTAGATAATTGTTCAAAATATAGTAAGAACCACAGAAGGTCTCCAAAAGCAACATAACATGATAGTCTGAGTCAGAAACTAGATAAAAAAATTAAAAACCACTTAAAGATTATTTCTATTTAAGATTCTTCAAGGTCATAAGACAGGAAGAAATATGACAGGTTTTATTAATTCACATTTGGAGATGAAGGAAATGAGGCATGGAAATTTTCGTTATCCACTCTCACTTTTCTATTTTACATAGCTTCATAAGGCGCAAAGTACCAAAGAGCACACCTTGTAGACAAGCATTTAAAAGATTATTCTGTGCGGAACCCTAGTTTGAGGGAATATTAAAAGGGCCTAAATAAGTTTGGAAGACTCTAGTTTGAATATAATTAAACTCTAATGTGGGGGTGCTAAAAAAAGATGTTAAACTGAATTACTTTTTATCTTTCTTAGCTGGAGGAATTGGAAAGACTTCACACATGAACAAGGAGAGAAAATAGCCTTGAAACAGACTTCTTGTTTTCCAGTTTGTACAAATAATATATTTTTAAAAATAAGAAAAAAAGTCTTTATGTCCTTTACCAAAAATTAATATTTCAAAACTATTTTTTAAAGATTATTGTCAGTGGACTTAAGCATTGAATTTAATGTCGGAGTATTTGGTCAGTACGGAACAAAAAAAATACATGAGTGGATAGATGTCCTCTTGATTCTGCGAATTTTCTGAGTTTGAAGACTGAGCAGTGTTCTCAAGCATGCCTAGTTGCTTCACCAGTAGTTTTAGGTGTTAATTCAAATTACTGAATGTAAAAATCTATGCCATTTAGAATTCCACAAGCCCGTTTTTTCTTACAAAAGTAAACATTTTTTATTACATTCTTTTCCTTCCTCACCTTCTCTAGATCCTCTCCTCCTCCCTACACACCTAACTTCATAACATCTCTTCCAACTTTCCTTTCCACAGAGAGGACTACCCTCTGCTGTGTCTTAAGCATTTAATACCCACATCCAGGAATAAACTCACAGATTGCTCAGACCTTCATTTTAGAGTCTTGCTCTTGTCACTTGACTGAGAACCCTGTCTTGTCCCTCAGAGGATTGCAGTGTATGTGGATTTCTTGCCTTCTTTTCTGGAGTGAAGATTTTAACATGCAGCACTTCATGCCTATGACAAAGCATCACCACAATATCACAAAACCTTATGTATCATCATCATGCTAGAAAAGCAAATGGACACTTAGAAATAGTGAGGTAAAGAAGAGCGATAACACACGGAGTTACTGACAAGTCTCTAGCCTTAGAGAAGGAAACTATCATACTGCCTAAGGGAAGACTGTCTCACCCTCCTATAGCTGTAAAGGGTTTCAAGATGTCCTCATTTTCTTTTCTGTAGGTTTTACTTTCCAAGAACATTACTATACTTTATATTGAAGAAAAACAAGCAGGCTAAATTCTCCTCCTTGAAGAGAACGTGTCAGCTCTCAAAAATCCTGATATAATGGAGAATGGGGTCCTATCTCCTTTATTATTCTAAATGCTGCTGATTATATGTGATTTTAAAATTTAATTGTAAGTGTGACAAATAAACCTTCAATCTTTCTTTCATGTGGATCTTTTTACAATTCCTCAAACATACTAACATGCTTGCTTGTATTGAAATATAAAGTCTGATCTTTTCTCTAAATATTCCTTTATGGCATTCTGTAATAGCCAAAGATAACCACACATAGAGCACCAAATAATAACTCTCAGAACTGAAGTTCAGGAGTAAAGCATTTGAAAACATAAAACCCACAAAACCCCACAATGACATCATTTTCGAGTGTAGGTCAGGAGAACCTGGTAAAATTTGCTTGAGTTATACATTCAGCAAACATTGTGGTTGTACATTTGGATCATGGTCAGAGTCATGGGAAGTCCTTATGTGTTGTCAAAATAGATGTGACTCTTCAGAAGGTTAGAGTTTGAAACAGTTCCCTTGAAGGGACACAATGGAGTCAGGGTAAGATCAGGACAATTGGTGCTATTGCCGTCACAACTTTTTTCACTGTGCAAAGCACATCAAGAGATGTGTTTCAGGAAGTGATGGATTCATTATTCTTATAGAGCTCTCTGTAAGTCATGGAGGAACAGCCTTTGTTCCAATAACTGCTATGGCTTGAACTTAAAGCCATATTAAAGTGCTCAGATTCTTTTTCTGACTGTCCTTCTATTCTACTTTTTCCACACAAGAACACACAATGAATTCATGACTAAATATGTGTTTATGTCTGTGTATACATTTCCCTGAACACCAAACTAGTGATGAATTCTGTTATGGACACCAGCTGTTTGTTCTCTGATTCAATTCACTCCTTCTACTGTCTACATGGAAATATCCTCAGATCCAACATTTTGAGATCAAATCATAAAACCCACCTTCACTATCCACAACATCAATTCCGTATGTACTAAACTTGCTGTAAACTAGGATCCCCACAACTTTATTCTTGAAGTCCAACTAATTGGGAAATACTACCCAATACTCTAGGAGATACATATACTTACCATTTATTATATAATAAACTTTAGATAATATAACAGATAAAGTCAATCAGATGAACAGATACATAGATCCAGGAATAGAAGGGTTCTCCAAGGCAGTTTAACCCTGGAGGAGTTAGGGTTTGCCATGCTCCCAGCCCAGGCAGGTTTCTTCACCAAGCAACATGACAACAAGCCTAGGCTTTGTAATTATCTTTCTCAAAATATTTATTTGAATGTTTAAATTGGATGACTACAGTCAAGTGAATCATTGGTTATTAGGAGTCAACTTTGCCTTTAGTCATGCTCTTTCAAGAGAATACAGTGGTCCATAGTGCTACACACTAGGAAAGGAGAATACAAACCAAATGCATATGTGCTTTACAAGACCTCCCTCTGCCTGCCTTCCTTTTCACTTCCCTCATTTTAAAACCTTTTCTTCTCCTCCTTTAAAGTCACATTTCTTACTGATGAGTTTCATCTCAGAAGCACTTCCTGTGCTACACTAGCCCCTATATATTGTAATGCAACTTATGTGCACATGAATAAGGGATGTTTGACGAAACTATTGAACATTTAACTAGCCATTTGGGATCCATTCTGAAATATTGAAAATATATTGCCTTAAATTGATTTTTATGGGTATAATGTGTGTAAAGTTGGCTTTGTATAGGTATGCATGTGAATGTGTAGTGGTCTGTAGATACATGTAGTATGTAGAGACTAAAGGCTGATGGCCAGTGTCTTCTTCAATTTACTTATACCATGTTTGAGACAGTGTCTCTCATTTAACTTACAGCCATGGTTTAGGCAAGACTGGCTGATCATCAGCACATCAGCATCCTCCTATCTGTTCTTGCTCTATGGTGGAATTACAGCTTCTCATTGGTATGTCTAGTTTTACATATGATCTGGGAATCAGAGTTCATGTTCTTTTGTTAGTACAGCATATACTTAACCAACAAAGCCCATCTTACCAGGCCCTAAATAAGTCATCTTTAATTCTAAATACAATAAAAGCTACAAGCAAGTAGACATTATGGTGATTTCATTTTCCCAGGCAAGTTGTAAGAATAACTGAGATTATATACTTTTGGAAAATTATGGTTCAAGATTTGATTTCTTGCTCTAATCTCAGGAATGTAGCACTTTCTGCACATATTTCCTCTCCAGCGTTCATTCTTTCCACATGACTGATGCTTTCTTCATTGATTTTTCTGCATGTTTGTTTCCTACTCATGGACCTGAGACCTACAAACTAAAGTCCAGATGGAACAAAACACAACCATCAGGATATGCTAAAGTGATACTACTGGTCTCAGAGTTCATCAGGAATATAGTGTTTAAATTCCAGCTCCCAAGAAGTCATATGCTAACAGGGTTTTGGCTGCATTCATTTTTCCTGATGACCTTGCTAACCCAAAACCACATCTTCTCATGAACCTCACCTTGGAATCAAGACCAAGATTCACAAGCCTCTACAGCTGAACTTCATGCGGATGTTCCTCTAGAAAGACTCAGAAAGAAACAAATATTAGAGCAGAAAAAGTGAAAGGTAAACCAAAAGTTAAATCCATTCGTACAAATGCACAAAAAGCCACACAGAAAAACATAAAAAATAACACACAGCACCTAACCATAAGCTATGAAAAACTTCTCAAAGCCTATTACATAAGAGGAAAAATATGAATAGCTGAAATTTTTTAAAAAGAATTCAGGCTTTTAATTTTAAAAGAATAATTGTATAAAAGATTCAAACAAACATGCATTAACTCAGGAAAAACCTATGTTCACCTAATTTTTGACAAAACTATCAAAACCATAAAGAGGATAGAAAAAATAGCATAAACAACAAATGGTGCTGGCAAAACTTGATATCCAGAACAATGAAAATAAGGCCCATATCTTTAATCCTGGACAAAAACCAACACAAAGAAGACAAATAATTTTATTTTAAACCTAAAGTTTATTTAAAACATATGTTCTATCATAGAGATATGTGCACATTCATATTTATTGTTACTATAATCACATTAACGAAGTTATGGAACTAGATTAGATGTCCATCATCAGATAATTGAGTAATGAAAATGTAGTATACACACATAATGAAAACTTATTCAACCATAAACAAAAGAAAAATTATGAAATTCACAGTAAGATGGATGTATAAACTAGAATATTGAGCAATATGTTACCAACTTAAAAAGGCAAAATATCATGTTGTCTATTGTATGTAGATCCTATAATGTCTGTTTATATGTGTGTATACATTTATAGAGTGTATATGTAGATAGATACATATGCATATATGTGTACCATATGTGCATATTCACATATGTATGTGAATATATGTATATATACACATATATCTGTATATGTGTAAATGGGAACAAATTCTAAACAACTAACAGTAGACTGGGAGAGAGCAAAATAGGTGATGAAGTTGGAGAAGGTTTAGAAAAATTACACAAAAATTATGAAAGAGGAAATGAGTTGGAGAAGCTGGTGTTAAAAAGGCAATCACTAGTAGCAGGGGGATGAGGAGTAAAAAGAATCTATTGAAACCCCCTTATTTTTCAAAGTGAAATGAAGGTATTTCACTTCTTATATGATAATTTCAAAAATAAAACAATAATCAAAGTAATCTTAAAGAAGAAACAGAAACAGTGGAGTATATGCTTTTAATTTCTTAGCTGAACCTGTCTTTAAAAAATGTTCTGGTGCCATTATTTTTTCCGGTTTTCCAATTCTTAGTAATATGAATTTTTCTTGTCCTTCGTGACTATTTCACAGGCTTGATTTTACTTCTTAATTTGTGTTTCATTTTAAGCGACTTGAAATACTTTGAATAAGGAGACTGTATGGATTGTAAATCATTTTAACATAATACATACACTTGTTTAATGACATGAGCCAATTAATAAAAGCCATGCCTTTAAAACTAAAGTATTTATTTAATCATAAAACTGAACTTTTTAATAGAGAAGATCCTTAAAAGTCACATTTAGATAAGTGTACTACAGTGTTCGTTTTATGCAGTGATATGTATTTTAATTTTATCTTTAAAATTTATTAAAGTAATAATTCTTTAATATATTTTATAAAACAATTACAGAAATATTATTAAGTTCAAACATATTCTGAAAACCTTTTAATTTAATGAAAGCACCTATTGAACTTCACGATGATTATTCTATCTAACCAGGCACTTAAAATGACAAGGTCATCTTCTTTGCTGTGACATTTAAACCCTTTGAATGCCCTAAAACAAATTATTCATTATTCACGAATCCAAAATAAAATAGCAAGGTCAGCAGAGTGCACCCCCACATTTACAACCTGAGCAACTCATTAAGCTTCTATAATTATCTCAGTCTTATCAGAAAGCACCCAAACTCCAATCCAGCCACACTATGGTCATCCAGGGCATGGTGTCCTTTTGCCATTTCTCAGAAAAATAAATAATCTAGATCTGTTGCCCATTTTCATCCTGGGAAGAAAGAAAATAACAAATGGTCAAACATCATTAAGAAAAGAAACAGGTTGAACTCAGGGCAACATTATGAGTCAGTCCTTGTTTGCTTCAATTTTGCTCTTTACTTCCCACGATTAAAAACTAAGATCAGAAAAAAACGCATTTTGTGCTGCATTAGTCAAGTAAGAGAGGGTCTCAGCTGTTGACTGTAGGATTCTAATATGTATGTGTGGATAGCATTCGAAGCAAGAATGAGATTGTACATGAATGACCTCAAGTAATTCAACTTCTGAGAATCATGATTTGCTTTAATATGTAATCTTTAATGGTTCGTAAAGCCTTGGCATTTTGTAAGAAGTTTGTTCACCTGTATTTCTGAGGATCTCTCAATATGGACTTCCTCCTCATACTCCTTTACTTAGTGATTGGCTTAACTACTTCTGGTTACTATTCTCCACTTACACAAACACACACACACACACACACACACACACAGACACACACACAAACGGAAGGAGGAATGGAGAAAAGAAGAAAAGGAGAAAGGAGGGAGAGAGATGTAATTCTCTTCCTTTATTTTTTCCATTTTATTTTTATTTCAATAACATTTTTTCATTTATTTTACAACCATTTTCCCTCCAAATCCCCTCTTTTCTCATCTACTTTTCTCCCATAAAAGGAGCATTAATAGAAAATACTGTAGTAAAAAAAACCTAATTAAAGGCTTGTTTTTATAATGGTGATTAAAATCAAAATTAAAAACTAGGCAAAATCTTGATACTACAGTATCAGATAAGAATATTTCAAACTCTCTCAACTTTTTTCAACACAATAATTATCTATATTATAAAATGAATGATTAATATCAATGCAAATAATAAACAATAAATTTTGTGCAGCAAAAATTTATGAGGATTTTTAGAAATTTCTTAATTTAATATAAGCAAAAGCATGGGGAGTTATTATCATCTTCATTTTCTGAAAAATAGGGTAAGCTTCTTCTATGTTAACAAGCTCAACCAAGATTAGGCTACTGGGGTACATAACAAATACAGACTTTTTGAACAATATTTCAAATTAATCTCTTCTGCCATGGTGAATAGGCAGAATAGGAACCTGAATTTGGATCAGTATCAGCAAGACATTGATACAATTTTTGTGGCAGTAGTGCTACCATATTCAGGAAGAAGTGGATTTTGCCACAGAACTTTGGTTCTAAGACTATATTTATGATGTCTATTCATGACTATAAGATAAAAGAAGGCCTATGAGACAACTTCAGCGCAATAAAGATTTTAAAAGTTAATTGATAATGTTGTTATTGGTACTTTAAGCCACTGCCTGTAAAACCAGTGATTGCTACTGGATTGTGAATGAATTATTGTCCCTAATCTAAGCAAAAGCCCATTTATAAATAAGGAAAATGACCTGAGATCTATTGGTTGGGATGGGTGGGCTTTGTTGTGTACCTCTTGGCAGTTTCAACAGATCTAGCTCTATGGCCAATCCAATTCTACTGGTATAACAACATTACTAGAAGCAGAATTCAGAAGAAATACAAAAAGTCAGCAGGAAGGAACCCACAGGAGCATTTCCACAACAGTGGTGAAGGTTGAGAAAGAACTGATCTATTCAAGGTTTTGCTCGTGTTAGCCTGAAATTAGAACCAAGTTGACCTAAATTTGTAGCCCTTGGCACAAAAAGATTAGCATTACAGCACCATTACTCACTTTTTCCTATATATGAAAATGTGGTAATATTAGAATAGGTACAAAGGAGAGAGAAAGAAAGATAACTTCAGGCTTAAGGGTTTAGCTACAGTATATGGATGTCATTAGTTTATCCCACTAAGTTCTTCATATATAAGATAATTCATTTATTCTTTTCTTTCTTAGAGGCTATCAGTAGTGAATCAATGCTTTCCATCATAAAAACCAAAACATAAGCTATCAATAAGGGTGGCTAGAAAGGCTGGAGATTCAGCTCAATGGTAGTGTGATGTGGAATCCCACTCTGTATGTTCTGAATATGTTTTATTATCATTGGTTAATAAAGAAGCTGCTTTGGCTTTTGGCAGGGCAGAATATAACAAGGCAGGAAATCCAAACAGAGATAGAGAAGGCTAGAAGGCAGAGTCAGGCAGACATAATGTAGCTACCAAAGGAGAAAGATGCCAGAACATTACTGGTTAGCCACAGCCTTACTGCGATACACAGATTGGGTGAAATGGGTTAGTTTAAGATTTAAGACCTTGCTAGAAATATCCCAGAGCTGTTGGCCAAATTCTGTTGTATTTGATATAGTTTTTTTTGTGATTATTTGGATCTAAATTGTCTGGGAAATGAAAGCATAGTCCTCATTTACAGTAGTAGTGTTCCTGACCAACAAGCACAAGGACCTGGGTTTAGTACCCAACTCTGGGGATAAAAGAATTCAAGGCTTCCCTTGGGACTAGAGAGATAGCTCAGAGGTTAATAGCATGTGTCTTTTCTTGTCAAAGACAATGGTTAGTTTCCTGTTACTCATGTGGTGACTTAGAACTATTCATAATCCCAGTCCAAGGGAATCCAAAAGGTTTCCTTCTGATACATACACATACATGCAGAATATTCATACACATAAGGTAAAACAAATCAATCTAAGAATAAATTTAAGAGTTGCTGGGCAAAGTTATGGGTTATAGCACAAGTTTTGGAATTGATTGAAAGTGACACTGAACTGGCGCCAGTGGTTTCCTATGCTGCAGTGAAGTTGCTTCTGCACGGAGATAATGAACTGAGAACTTTGGCGAGCTGAGAACCACAGCATGGCAGGGTTTCTTTGTAGGATTGTCCTGACTATCCTGGAACTCACTCTCTAGACCAGGCTGTGATTAATCACATGGCTCTGCCTCCTGAATCCTGAGATTAAAGTTGTTCAAAGTGTAACCAGGAGCCTGAATATAAAGGAGACGTAAGGACAACAGCAAATGTGGAATCTGTCTAGCTGGCTCCTCTTTCAGCATTAGCCAGAGGTTGTGAAAAAGAGGAAAACTGATGGCTCAGCAGTTAAGAGCATTGCCTGCGACTGGAGAAGGGCCCGGCAGAGTGCGGCAGGCCCTTGGAGAGGGCTTCTGATCTAGCCACCCCCACTGGAGGAGAAGGGCCTGGTGGAGTACGGCAGGCTCTTGGAGAGGGCTTCTGATCTAGCCACCCCCACCGGAGGAGAAGTTGGCCCTTTTGACTGAGGTAAGCCCTTGGAGAAGGCTTCAGATCTAGCCACCCCCACTGGAGGAGAAGTCGGCCGTTTTGACTGAAGAGAGGAAAAGATGGGCAGGCGCCAATCCAGGAATTCCTCCATCAACCTTAAAAGCAACATGACAATGCCAGAATCCAACGATTGTGCAACAAGAAGACCTGAGCAACCTAATCCGGAAGAAGTAGAAGAAATCGACTTTAAACGTAACTTT
>JAQHUG010000086.1:2214560-2228509 GCA_028555095.1 Dicrostonyx torquatus
GTCCTAAGTGGACTCTATGAATGTGACTGCCAGTGGGGACTGAGTGAGAAGCCAATGATAATGGCACTGGGACCTATCTCTTCTGCATGTATTGACTATTTGGGAACTTATTCTATATGGATGCACATCTTCTTAGACTGAGATGGAGGGAGGAGGGCTTTGGGCCTCCCATAGGACAGGGTATCCTGCCCCATCTTAAGGAAGCAGGGGGAGAGCGGTGGGGTAGTGGGGGAGCGGGAGGGCCGGGAACAAGGGGAGTAAATGTAAAGTTTTCTTTTAACAATAAAAAAAAGGAAAAAAAAGTGACACTGATATTTCATTTTTGTCCCTTGACCTGGACTAAATCTTTAAAAAAATCTAATCTTTCAACATCATGTAATAATATCTTCTATAATGTGATTCATAATATTTTATGTGAACATAAACATAAGTACTTTGCCTAATGAGACACAAGTGCCCCATAAATAAAGGAATTATTAGGACTTGTATAATATTATTTCAATTTTATAGTAATTTTAAAAAAGTAATGGGAGTTGGGAGAGGGTAAACCATTGTTAAAGTATACAAAAATTTTTTCTCATTTTAAAAAAATGTATAAATGATGGTAAAGAAATATTGATTTATTGAGATTAGAGCTGTGGTATTAATATATGAAGTAAACATCCAGAGGATATTTCAAGTTAGTTATCAAGTTGTTTATTTATTTGCTTAAAATACTCTGTCAATGATATTCTTCCTAGATTTGAGATTATTTTATTTCAAATTTATTTTATTACCATTTTAGTTCCAAAAGGCAAAGCTTTAGTTTTAATCTGGAAATCATATCTTACTTAAGAAAAAAAAATAAAGATTTATTTTTATTTTATGTGTTTCGTGTTTTGACTGCATGCATATCTGGGCACCACATCTATGTAGTGCTTTCTTTCAGAGACCAGAAGAGTGTGTTGTGTTCCTTGCAAACTGGAAATACAGATGTGTATGTGTGCTGTCATGTGGATACTGGCAATAGAACCCAGGTCTTCTGCAAAAGCAAAAAAACACTCTTAACCACTAAGCCATCTCTGTAGCCCCTACCTCTCGTATAAAGGCTTGTAATTCACTACATAATTCACAGAACCAGGTGAACTCAGTTAAGATTATTTAAACTTCTTATTCATTTACTCTAACAGTTTCATCACCATAACAGAATACATTACTTAAGCTATTTGATTCATTAAAACTCACGGACATATTTACAAGGTCTATGGTTCTAACAGAGCTTTTTCCTCTTACTGAAAAGTCATCCATATTCAAAGTAATTATTTCAGTGTCCTACTTAATATATCCCAATCTACAACATTATAAAAGTTCAGTGTTTGTTGGGATCATTACATTGCCAATTTTCCTTTATTTTACTATTAACAGTTGATAAATTAGAAAAAAGGACATCCTGAAGACAATATAATCTAGATTCTCAAATAGGTTTTTTTTTGTCCTGTCAGGCTGTGAGGAAGGTTGGGCTAATTACTTTTCACTATTTAAAAATGTCCAAGCATGTTGGGAGTATAGTTAAGTGATTCTGATTGTATTATTAGCACACTGGGAGAAACATGATAGACACCAGAGTGATGAGCCATGCATGTTGAGCTGCATACTTAATTGCCTTGATTGGAGTCTTTTGGTAAAAGCAACAGACCAGGTAAAAATAGCAATATATGTGAAAAAATTATGGAGAAGATATAGCTGTTTCTTTCTCTTCGGTGTGCACAACCCCCACCCAGTGCTTTAAGTACTTAAGAACCAATTTTAACATAGTAATGACAGATATATTCTGTGCAATATACTAATTCAGATGGACCTATGAGAGTGTGTCTAGTGGTTATAGGTATAAGGTTTGGAGTTTGGCACAGTCAGTTCCAAACTGCATGAGTAGCAAAATTCTCTCATTTCCTCTATTTCTTACTCTGGCAGATATGATCAAGCTGACTAATTTGCAAGTAAATTAGAATCTATTGAGTACCGACTAACTACAAAAGGACAGTTATAATTGGCAAGGCAATGGAACTCCTTTACTCTGGTATTGTAATGAAATTGATTCTTGAAATGACATGATTTCTATATCTGAATACCTTATCTCTTGTCAGCGTTGCTCACATCTTTTTACATCTCTCAGGTCTGGAAGCAACTTGATAGAAACTGAGTCTTGATGCTCTTTTTATCATTACAGTTTGTACAATAAATGCTTCATCATTTTTGCCACGGTATAAGAAGGTGTTTTTATCTCTTTCTCGTGGCAGTGTTGCTCTCAGAAGTTACTCCTCTTCTGAACTCTTTCTAGTTAGACAAGGGTGTGCTTGTACTTGTGTATATGCGCGCACGTGCTCGTGTGTGTGTGTGTGTTTGTGTGTGTGTGTGTGTGCATTCATGTGCATTTTTGACAGGGAGAAAATGAGAACCTTAGAAGAGGCATACCTTTGTACCTCTGAGTTCACCTTGCTGGAATACTTGTTCAACTTACATTATATATGGGCGTGTGTCTCTAGCACCCTCTACCCTCTTATATACAGTGTTAATCCTTTGACAAGATACAAATAGATAACAGTTCAGTAAGAATAAGAACACATTTGAAGTGGAATGCCCACAAATAACGTTAACTTGTTCTTAGCTTAGAGATGTTCCAGCTCAATAATAACGAATTGGGACTAAAACCACAGGGCTACAGTTGGGAGAAATAACTCAGCTATCAATCTGCATCGATGACTTTACATGCCATGTTTTCCGTGCTATTATTTATCTATATTTCTAGAGCACAATTATGATCCTCAGGTTTTTTTAATTTCTTTACATAAATAAATAAAAAAGATGTTAATGAACACAGGAGCTGAGGTTTAATATCTGGGGACTGGCGCCATGTTGCAGATATGCCTCTTCATTCCAAGAATTCTGCATCTAAAACTGGCTCCTTCATTTGGCCAGTTGCCCACCAGACATAGGCTCCTGCTTTGTTTAACTTCTGTTTTAATAAAAGCAGCAGCGGTCTCAGAGAGCAGCCTTGGTTGTGAATCTCGGCTGAGGCCTTGCCTCCTCCTGCTGCAGGTGGTTACAGTTCTCACCTGGAGAGCACTCAGGTGAACATCTGCCAGGATATGTCACAGCCGAGGGGGGTTCCTCCCCGACTGATCTCATTCCAACAGGATGCCATGAAGTGCAACAGCATATTAACAGCTACATGAGAGGAATGCTTGCAGCTCAGAGCCGGCAGAATGAGCAGTTTGAGCCCCACCCCAACATTTTTCCTGACTAGATTTTATAACTATGCTTAATCTGTGCTACCTTGCTGGTGAGCATATCCTTAACATTAATCAAACAGCTTGAGGTACTTAAATGATTCTTTAACTCAGAAAAATAAAATTCTGCCTATATTCAAAATCTCCGTGAGTCACATGCAAAGTGAAGAAGGGAAGCTATGTCCTTACCCATGACAGGAATTTAAAGTTTTTACACAACTTGGAAAACTGTTTCTGTGTTTCTGATAAGGTTTCTTCAGACATTTAAGAATTATTTATAGAGCTTAGAGTGTCAGTAAACCCATTGGGTAAAGAATACCTAGTGGATATGGTTAGAAAATATTAATCATTATTATTTTCCTCTAAAATATAGACAGACAGATAGATACATAGATACAAAGACAGGTAAATTTTATGTGGTGTGGTGTGTGGTATGATGGTGTGTGTGTGTGTGTGTGTGTGTGTGTGTGTGTGTGTGTGTGTGTTGTGTATGTGTCTCCAGGCCAAATAATTTGTATGTACTTTGATTTCTTTTTTGCCAGACAAACAGATGCTTTGCAATATCACAAATATAATTAATAGTCCAAGTTATGCCCCTAAAGCAATGGATATCGTGAAACATCTTAAACACAAAATATAGTTATGTTCATGGCATTAACTCTTTCATCTCCCTTAGTGGCTGTCTATCAGCTGCCTAGTCTGTAAACAAATGCCATGCAGCCAAGCTTCCCATGCCAGGTCTAGTGTTTCTGGTCCCGTAGCTGTCACTCAGCTCAGGCCCTCTATGGAGATGCAGGTTGTTTGCAAATTCTCCATGCTGAGCAGCACATAATGGTTTCCTATCATTCAGGAAAAAAGAAGAAAAGGATGAAGGTGGTGCTTGAATGTACAAAATCGTCTAAGTATGTCCTCTATCCATTATAAAGACTCAAACTTAGTGTGCATCCAGGCTTCCGAGGACTTTCTGCCATTCATTCCAGTATCTGTGTATTCAAATGCTTTTATTTCAGTCAAATTCAAGTATTCATATTTTAATTTACTAAAACATTTGAAAACCGAACACAATTATTAAACATCCAAGTGTGCCCAACTCTGTTACCTAGCAAACTGAAGTGTAGCACACTAATGGAAATAATAATTAATCAATAGAAGATAACCATATGTTTAGTTATGATAGTGTTTCTTATGGCATATGCTAACTCTAAGCATAAACAAATTAGTTAAAAAAACATAGTATTTTGTTATACATAAGCAGAATATTGCTATGGTAAAAATTATATTTGTTTACACCTCCCACTTTTTCTTCCAACCTACTTTTTACAAACAAGTTAACTGTGGATTTTCAGCTAAAGGGAATATGCTATGCATTTTTTATTGCTTGAAAACGCAATTTTGTTTATGTTGAATCTAATTTGCAGTGTTTATCTTAAATGCTACCACATAGGCCCTGAAGCCTAACTATTACTTCAGGGGTAGATAAGACAAACTTGAAAGCAGCTAAGAAATAATTATGATGCACTAGTAGAGAGAGGTTGATTTAGGCATAAGGAGCAGAATTACAAGACCAGTCTCGAGACAAATAATAAGGATACTCACAGAAAGAAACCAAGAAGAATAATATAAAAAATCAAGCACTGAAGCAAGAGCTCTGGTTTGGAGAAGGCCACAATTTTAGGATTCCAGATTTTCCATTGATAATATTTTCTTGACATACTTTGGGTCTTTGGAAGTCCAAATATTTCTTTCTTAGAAACTGTTCAAATGTAGATCGTTTGAAATGACGCTATTATATGTATATACATGTTCAGGAGGAAAAAATGACAGATTGAAGTAATTCATAATTAATCATGAAAGGCCATTTTAGGGAGACATATTCAGATCTTTCTCTACTCAATATGTACTTATTCCTTCTATACCCTAAATGACTCCATGAAAATCTAAGTTAAGAGCTTTTCACTTCAAGTGTTCCTTGATGAGAAATCTCAGCAAAATGTTAGCAACCTGTTTGAGAACCCTGTTCTCAAAGAGCTGACAGAGCTAAACCTTAATTTAAAAAAAAAAAAGTTAAGTTGCCTATGAGGCTTGGTGATGCTTCATAACTCTGTTTATATGACACAATTCCAAGGCTGCAACTGATTTGAGAAGAAATTCCATGCTATCTAAAAATAAGTTAGTTTCTGTAGCATGCAAGTCCTGCTTGTTGGGGTTTCTGTCCTGCCCGATACCCCACAGCCGGCAAGCCCCAAAGAAAATCACACAGAGAGTCTACATTAGGTTATAAACTGATTGGCCCATTAGCTTAGACTTACTAGCTCTTGTAACTTATATTAATCCATTGTTCTCGTCTATGTTAGCCACATGGCCGGTACCTTTTCTCAGCAGGGCAGCTTACATCCTGCTTCTTAGATGGACTGCATAGGAATGCCAGGGAAGCTTCCTGTTTCCCAGAGTTCTCCTGTTCTCACCTCTACCTCCTGTCTGGGTTTCCCACCTATACTCCCTGCCTGGCCAATTTATTTAAAACATGATTGACAGAAGACAGACAATTCTCCCACACCAAGTCTCAGTGGATTAACAATTTGAGTTTTTCCTTATAGGGATGAAAATGATAAGCTAGTAAGATTATCCTTGATAGTGAGTTTGAATATAAAGTATATAGCAAACTAAAAAAATAAAATAATGATAAGGTATATTATCAGAGAGAAAGAAATGAAAAAAATTAAATACAGGAATCAATATGAGCCCTTCCAGTCAGATGGCATAGGTATGTAGGAATGACAAATAAGCCCTGGAAATACAGAGAAAATAGGCTTATACCTATTTGAAAGCAAGAGTTCTTTCAGCAGACTCCAGAGTTAGCTTTCACATGGTGAAGGTGGAATGATAAGGACCAGAAACCTAGATGTCCGCCACTGAGCAGTCCACAGTATAACTGTGTGAATACTCGTGGTTCTAGTATACACTTTAATCCCAGCACTTGATAGGTGACAACAAAGGGTAAGGAGTTCAGGACTAGCCTCACTGCAAGTTGTTTGAGGCTTATCTAGTGTTTTTGACTATTTCTATCAGCTGTGAAACAATACAAGATGTACATATGTGGCGATATTTTGTTTGGGTTTGACAAGTAAAGCTTGCATGAAGATCAGAGTGCAGAGAGAGTCACACTAGTTAGACATAGAGGTCAGGTAGTGGTGGCAGAGACCCTTATTCCCAGCAATCAGGGAGACAAGGGCACATGGATCTCTGTGAGTTCAAGGCCACCCTATACTACATGAGATTAAATCATTCTAAAAGGAAAACAGAATGAAGCGGTGGTGGCTCACACCTTTAATTCCAACACTAGTGAGGTGGAGATGGGAAGAGACATGGCTGGGAGGGGAGAGGAATATAAGGCAAGAGGAGACAAGAGCTCTTGACTAACGCAGAGGTTTTGTAGAGATGGCACTCAGCCGGAGGATTCATGGAGACAGGATCTTGCCATTTTCGGTCTGGGGATTTCATAGAGGTAAGAACTAATGACTGACTGCTCTGCTTCTCTGATCTTTCAACTTTCATCCCCTGATGTCTATTCCAGATTTATTATTATTATTAAGATAAATTAGAATTCACACTAAGCTCAAATAGCTGTAATAGTATACTTTGAAAACAAACAAACTTCAATTTTTAAAACATTTTCTTTTGGTTGAGAATATTACTGTTTTTGTACTTTTACTGCCCATAATAACTTTACCAATGTGAGCATTTATTATGTTTCTTTTATAGTCAACTAAATTACTGTGCTCGAAAGATGCATGGTTTAACTTCCACTTATATGAGAGAAATATGCTGTCTGTCTCACTGATATTTGAATTTAGCAGGTAAATTGCTTCTTCTACTAAATAAATATGTAAATGACCATGTGCTGGTTCCCAGTCTAACTACTAGGAAGCATTGAGTGTGTCTGCTTTTGTGGTGGAATTCAATTCATGCCCATGAATAGATAGATTCTTATCTGTTGAAAAAGGCTGCTTGTTTGCTTCCTGGCTGCCTAGACTCCTGAAATAACCACACAGAAACTGTACTAATTAAATCACTACTTGGTCTATTAGCTCTAACTTTTTATTGGCTAGCTTTTACACATTTCCATTAATCTGTGTGTTGCCATGTGGTTTTGGCTTACTGGCAAGCTTTGGCATTTATCTCTGGCAGCAGCTCCATGGCTTCTCCCTGACTCCACCTCCTTTCTCCCAGCATTCATCTTAGTTTTCCCTGGCTAACTAAGTTCTGCCTTACTATAAGCCATGTCAGTTTCTTTATTCATTAACCAATAAAATCAACACATAGACAGAAGGACCTCCCACATTACTTATCCTGTTACCCACTCCCTGTAAATCACACAGAAGTGCCATGTAATGAGCTGAGAATAAGACCCAGAGTTCTATGTGTGCTAGGAGGGTTTAGCACTGACCTTTTGCTCCAGCCGTACCAAACCTGGAGTTCACTCACAGCTTAAATGGAAACTTCAGCTGACCTTTAGGCTGTGATTGACATGCTGACTACTCTATGTTATCTAGACTGGCTATGGTCAAGCAGTAAATATAATACATGAACTTTTAAATCCTTTTAAGAGATTTTATTTTTTACTTTGAAGTTTTGAGTGTATTTTGATACTGGTTGTCATATACATAGGAGTGCAGGTGCTTGTAAAAGATCCTCTTTGAAGTGGAGTTACTCCTGAGTCTGAGATGCCTTTCAGCTCTTCACCACTGAGACATTTCTCCAGGCCCAGAACTTGTAAATATTCAAAATGCTTGCCACCACTTCGTTAGATCAAATAAATTCTAATCAGAACAATATACTTCATAACTTCAGATGACCATAGTAACATACTTTGCCTAAGTAAAGGTTAGAAAACTTCCATATTTTCAGCAAGTCCTATCTTACTCATAGTCCCAGGGTTTCTTCTGATTATTTTTCTTTGTCAAATCTCTGAAATATTTAAAGTATTTATCTCTCCCAACTACCATGGTTCAACTGATGCAGTACATTTTATAACAATAGTTTCTATAATTACAGAGGTGTGTAATTTAATTCTTCAAAACTTATAAAAAGGGAGAATTAAGTAATCAGGGAGAATGTAGAATGTGTCGCTCATTCCCATCCCTGCTCTTTATTTAATTATGAATGGTTTTCAAAGTGTGGGATAATTTAATTATCTTTCTGCTACTATAGCAAATACCAGAGATAATCAATTTATAAGAAAAAATGATTAGCTCATCACTTAACAAGTTCCAATCTATGATTAACTGGCCCCATTGTTAGGAAAAGGTGAGGCATCATGTCATGACTTGGAACAAGATGCAAAACCTATGACCTCAGCACATGACATGAAATAAAGAGAGTCCTGTGGAGTGTGTACATTCAACAGCATGTGCACCATGAACAATGACCTACAGTGTCATGCTCAGGCCCACACCTTGACGTTTCTACCACTTCCCAATGGTACTGACCTGGAGACTGTGTTTTAACACAGAGATTTTTGAGTACAAAAATACTGGAAAATAGTACATCCTTATCACCAGTTAAGTCAGCCCTAAATCTTCTCTTTCACTCTAGACTGGCCTGCTTTCCAGTTTCTTCCTTTCCTTCTAGTTTTGCTCATGATATACATATATATCATGGTATATTGATATATCAGATAGATAGATAGATAGATAGAAATATTTTCAGAAATATCTTCAGAAATGTTGATAGCATGCAGGAAGTGATTGGCATGATTGCTATTTCTCAGAATTTGAAGGAAAAAATACCTGGTTTATGTGCAAAGTCATGATAGTTGCCCTTAGATTCTGACTGCTCCTACAACCCAGAACTTTGACCCAGAAATATTTATCTGTCTGTTGATAATGTCAACTAAATAGGTTTGGAAACCACTAAAACAGACAGTTAGGTCTGGAAAGGCATAAATTCTTTATTGAAATAATTTTAATGTTAACCTTTTTACTTCATTGAGGCATTTAAATAAAATAACAGCAATTACAGAACCGAAATCTTGGTTTTGAAGCACTCCCTACTGGCTCTGGGATTGGAAATGTCTCTTCTTTTTAAACAAGGATTTTAGCAGCCACCGTACCACTCAAAACCCCAAAGTGAATGTTATTTATATTGGAGGATATAAATGAGTAATTACCTGAGCTGGAGCCAAATTCCTTCATCTGGGAGTCTTTATGTTTCTTTCTTCATTACTTATTCACTTATGTCGCTGCTTAGATAAGTTTTTGAATCTGCACTTTAGTCTTTCCTTGAGTAGATTAGTCAACTTTCTTTTGAGACAACTCAATTTCTGAAAGGATGAACTTAAAAGATAAATAGTATCTTGTGTAGCAGCTTCAGAGGTTTCAGTCCAAAACTATCTAAGACAGGAATATCCTAATATAAAGATGCGGGTGGAGCAAAGGTGTTCACATTATGGTAGGAAGTAAGGAGAGAGAGAAAAGAGGGAAAGAGGAGGAGATATTACCTTCTAGGGTGTACCTCTAGTAACTTATGTCAGTAAAGCCAGTATCACGTCCTTAAGTTTCTACCACATCCCAATAATGCCATCAGAATGTTAGAGTAGAGTTAGTCTATTGATGAAGTCACAGTCCTTATGAGCACACATCTTCCAACGCCCGACAACAGGCAACTAAGCCTTTAGCACACAAGCACACACCATATGGGTGTCACATAGCACCCAATTCGCAATTCTAGGAAAAGCGTATCATCTAGACATTTCTGTTCATCTGTAAAATGCAGGAGAATACTATTGCTTCCTCTATTTTGTAGTCATGAATCAATTTAGATATCACATGAAAAAGATGGAATACAGTACACGTGTGAAGAACACAATACAGTTGTCTCACCTGTCATAATGTCTGTCAAGGTTTCTTTATAGATAATTCTGTAAATTCTAAATGTTTGATTACATTGAAGTCTGTAAGGATTTGAACTTGACATGAAGAGATCTGTAATTTTCTTTATTGCATCATGAAATACATGGAAAAAAATGCTTAAGAATGGGGAGTACAGCCATAGATAAAGCTGTTATGACTGTGCTTTAAGGCATCTTTCAGAGGGATTTGATTGTCGCTGTGTGTGTGAGGGGGGCATGTGTAGAATATGTGCATATATACTTGCAAGAATATGTGCACAACAGTTGTCAGCGGATTTATAAGTTGTCCTGCAGTATCATTCTTTGCCTCTTCTCTTGGTCAGAATCCCTCAAGGAAACTGGAGCTAGGCTAGGGTCCAGTAAGCTCCAGCAATCTTTTTTCTTCTCTCACCATAACTGCTGGATAAAGCAGTTATGTTTACAATATGTGACTGTCTTCATTTTTTACTAAAAATTCGAGATGTCATTCTCCTTCAGCAAGCTTTCCATCTGCTGTGCCACCTCCTTAGCCAACCCAGAGTTTTTGTATGTTTGTTTAAGATTTCTTTAAAGTTTTTATTACATATATTTGTGTGTGGCAGTGTCATTTGTGCATAAGTACAGTGACCAAGGAGGATAAAAGACAATTTCAGGTCCCCTGGAGCTAAACTTACAGAGTTGTGAGTCACTCTATGTGAGTACTGAAAGGAATCCCTGAGCAACATTGCCATATCCATCCATGGAGTTTTTAATGCTGATTGTTCTGGCTCTGTAACATCATTTGATTGATTCTGTGAGGGTATAGTCAGATTTTTCTGTGAGATTTTAATGGATTACATTAGCGTTCAGGATCTTTCAAATTTAAACTGTCTTAGATGGACATTGCATCTTCCCTGTTTGTTGTAGAAGGTCAACTCTCCTATCGACAAACTCTGAAGCAAAATTAGTATGCAGAGCATTTTGGTGTTTGTTTTCTCACTTCTCCACAAATTTAACTAGGATTCCAAAGAAGATGCAGCTTAAATGGTAAATTAGAAAAAGGTCAAATGTATCCTGTGGGAAATCTCCAACTAAGGCATGTCTGTAGAATTATCCTAAACTGAGCTAAAGGAACAGGACTGTCCACTAAGCTTGGGAGTCAAGGAAGGTGGATGATTTCCACAACGGAGTCTGGATTGAGGAAGATGGTCACATAATTGGGTGAGCAGGCTTTGCTTAGCTCAGAGTAATCTTCAAAAGATATTCTACCATAAACCATCAGTCGGCAACCCTATTTTCACCAGCTATGGTTAGTGCTTCTGTGATGAAGGGAAAGTCAGAACACTAAAAAGAAAGGACCCTCTGATTGAGGTATACTGTATTTTTTTTAAAAAAGGGGGGGGATCATGCCTCAACTTTTAATATTTGCAGACTCGCCAATATCAAGATTAGGAAACTGTTTACACCGGAGAATGTCAAAGAATCTCAGCTAGTTAATTATGCTGCAGGTGGCCAGATGTAAGGAGGAAGAAGTATTTACAGATGCAAATCGTGAATTTTGCATGTGTGAAGGTAAATAGCTAAGATGATTAATAAAGCACAGTGGGAAAAATTAAATTATATATGAAATGTAAATGGTGACAATCACAAGGAGGCACTTTCCTTGTGAATTTTAACCTAAGTCAGTCAAATGTCATTACACTTCTTTTCTTGCTCTGTTATTTGCCACAGTGAGTTTCAGAATGCAGTCTCCATACCCAGAAAAAGATATTTGCTTAGGCAGTTCGCAAAGTTGGCACTACAAATTACCACTTCAAAGCGGGAGTCACCGGGTCACTAAGCAACAGAACTGAAGTGAGTGACATGTAACACCAACAGGTACCAACACCAACACCATTTTTTATGGTTCTATTTCAGGTTTTATTAAAGAAGTTAGGCTTTCTTTGAAAATATTAGGGGCTTTGTTAAAGAAGAAAAATAAATTCTCTAAAAAAATATGTCTTGAGTGTTTATTATCATCTGATCTAAACTCTTTTATCTGGGACCTAATATATTGATCCTATATCATTCCCCAAAATGCAAAATCATCATCCTGCACCATAAGTTTTCTAATCATGGGAAACTTTCATCCATATTTGGACATGAAATTAGTCTATTTTGTGCTATTCCTCCCAATCTCCAGTTCCCACAGACTGTCTGTCCTTCTTCCCTGTTTTCAATGTCATTCATCCATCTCATCACTCGTTCAGTCTCTCAGCTATTTATTCATTGAAAATATTATCATTACATGACGATTTTCTCCTAAGCAATAAGCTGACATTACTATAAATAAAAGCAGTTGTGATTCTTAATCTTACAAGTAGAGGAAGCTTTTAAATACGTTTCATAATCTGTGTCTGGAGTTTTGTTAAGCACAGAAATAATATTGCGTTAGAAGGAGAAATATAGAGAAATGTTTCAGGACACTGATTATTTGTAATTTAAGGAAACTCTAAATGTACAGTGTAAAAGCAACAGGAAGCTCAAGTCCAGAAGCAGGGATGAGTAGCCAGCCCTCCTTCTGTAAGCATCTTTACTAAAGAAAATGCAGTTTGTTCCCTACATGTCTGTAAGAAAATATAGAGCTGTTACCTTATATGTCAAAATCTACCTGGATTTTTTAACACATACTATATAAATATTATGCCAAAGTAGTATACCAGACTCAGGCTATATCTGTTTTTGAATTATGTACAATGTATATCTTGAATCTTCAAAGGTGGATAGATGTCATGGGATAATCTTTTAAGTTTTGTGAAAATGTCTCAATTAAAGATCATAAATGTTTGATTTGTTCAATGAAAAGCTAGATTTGGCTTTACAATAGACAAAAAGGCAATTTCGCTTGATGTTGAAATTGTTCACTATAGTTATCTTTGCATGAGTAAACATTAAAAAGTGGGATTAGAGAATATGGGTTACACAGGAAATGCTTCACTGTAGAAGTGTGGGTGCATTTGAAGATTTAATTTGGAATGGTTAAATTCTCAAGATGTTCAGCACACAAGAATAAAAGGGAATTACTCTTTAGGGTCACTGATATGTAGACTATCACTCAAGATTCTTTGCGGGTAGTTTTAGTCATTCCATGTTAGAGAAATTTTAAATTCCCTTTAAAATTAATGATGGTATGTTCACCATTATTAAATAAACACAATCAGACATATGTATACATATGTGTGTGTGTGTGTATGTATGTATGGGGAATGAGGGGTTCTAAAACCTGGACTAGAATGATTTAACACCATGAATAGAAGCTGAAAACACATGATCTCAGGTTCCTTAGAGCTACCATTTCCCATTTGAAAAGTAATTGAGCTTTAACAGACTATACCTCTATTCAAGCATATAGTAGAAGTCCTTCAATGAATATTAAGCCTGCTTTCTCTTCGTTTGGAAAATATCTGATGACAGAAAAAGCCCAGAGGCAGTTATTTGGACACTTTAAAAATGAATGTGAATTAAATAAAATGTTGCAGCTTTTCACACTAGCATATTAGACATGTTATAATAAAATACCATTGGATTCATTATTTCAGCTTTAAATTTGGAAAATAACAAAATCAGCATTTAATCAAGCCTTAATTTTAGATTAGAAAATTGAACTTATACAAAACAAAATAACTTGCCCATGACTGCATGGCCTTTTACTACAAATATATTTAAATATTTTTGTTTTCTTTTTAGTACACATGTGGGAGGGGCTGCTACATATTATTATGTACACCCATGTAAATATTTGTAGAAACCATCTCTTGAAATTATGGTAGGGTCTG
>JAQHUG010000086.1:2259588-2271714 GCA_028555095.1 Dicrostonyx torquatus
GGGGAACCGGTGTCCCGCCAAAGGCGAGCCTTGCCCAGGGACCCTCTGGAATGTGGGACACAGCAAAGCTGGGGAAAGGGGAGAGGATGTCTCCTAATCGAGCAGAGAGGCTGGGGGCTAGAGTTGATCTTACCCTGAGTTGAGCTGGTGGATCTGAAGCTGTGGTACTCACCAAGGACCCGCTGCCATGAAAAGGCTATTTTCTGGTTTTCAAGACAGGGTTTCTCTGTAGCTTTGGAGCCTGTGCTGGAAGTAGCTCTTGTAGACCAGGCTGGCCTCAACCTCACAGAGATCAGCCTGCCTCTGCCTCTGGAGTGCTGGGATTAAAGGCATGCACCACCACTGCCTGGTGACCAGAAGGACTTTTTAAAATGCTAAGTGCTTAAGAATAAGCTGCAACATTACTAGTTCAAATATAGTACTTCTTGCTTGATGGTCCAGTCTAAAACTTAAGATGCACAGTTTCTATAATATATATGGTACTTCCTTCTATCTCCATAGTCCAGCATGGCAGAGCTGCTTGAACCTCTGAGCCATGAACATTGCCCCAGTTCCAGGCACAAAGCTGGTCCATGTTGCCATTAAACAAGCTGTAGCAGTCTGTTCACAAATCCAACTCAAATGCTCCATCTCCCCAAAGAGCCAGAGGTCATGCTGGCCGCATATCCCAGAGAGCCAGCATTTTAAAATGGCCACGGCTTTTTTCCTGCTATGGCTCAGTCAGAAAAATCTCTCTCAGAGAAGCTGTGCAAGCCACCAGCAAACAGCAAGAAGCTATGTTAAATTCTGTATTTTTTTCTATAATTCCGTTTTAAATCGCTCAGCTCTTGTATGGATTTAGTTTCTCATGTTGGGGTGCCAATTTGTAGAAGGAGGACACACTTGTCTTTTTTCTGGCAGCCCAGACCCCCAAAATAATCACACAGAAACTGTATTATTTAAAACACTGTTTGGCCTATTAGCTCTAACTTCTTATTGGCTAACTCTTACATTTTAATTTAATTAATTTCTATTAATCTGTATATTGCCACGTGGCTGTGGCTTACCAGCAAGATTCTATCTTCCTAACCAGTGTCTGTCTCAGGTGGAGGATCCATGGCTTCTCTCTTCATCTTTTCTTCCCAGGATTCCACTTAGTTTTCCCCACCTCACTCTGTTCCCCTATATATCTGCTATAGGCCCAAAGCAGTTCCTTTATTAACCAATGAAAGCAACACATAGATAGAAGAACCTCCTACACCATATGACTGCACAGAATCCTGGCTAGTAAGTAGAAAATTCTTAACATATCTACATAATATGTTGCTATATGTAAAATTAACTTTTATAAAACCATTTTTATAAAAATAAACTACAAATTCTTGAAAGATCTCTCTGGATGTGAGTTAAAAATTAATACAGTTAAGGCAATACACTTCTTATGAAATAATATTATATTAGTGCTTGTTGTGCTTGTGCCTGTGTGTGTATGTGTGCTGGAATAGTCTTTATGAACACTGTGAAGATGTGTTGCTCTAATTGGTTAAAGAAGACCTAATGGCCAATAGCTAGGCAAGCAGATCTTAAGGACAGGGAGTACAGATATGAAGGACAGAGCTTCCAGGAGACACAGAGAGAGCAGGAGATAAACTTGTCATGCTGAACAAAGATACAGCCACATGATGTTCATAGATAAGATGTATGGGGTTAATTTAAGTTGTAAGAACTAGTTGGTAACAAGCTTAAGCTATCAGTTGAGCATCTATAATTAATATTATAATTAATAATGTGCCTCTGTGCTGTTTATTGAGGAACTGACTATCCCAAACAAAAACTCTGCCTCTGCCTACATATGTGTATATGTATGTATACACATGCATGCATATATATATATATGTGTGTGTGTGTGTGTGTGTGTGTGTGTGTGTGTGTGTGTGTATGAATTCAAAATAAACAACTATGCCTGGGATCTCAGCATATATTAAATAGCACATTGAACTGTACTAGAGTTTATTGCATTTTATTGCCATGTACTTACAGTTTAAAGATCCAGTGTCACTTAAGAATAGTTCTTGAATTTACTCTTCTTTAATATATTGAAATAAATACAAAACATATCTACTACATCCTTAATTATATTTGCCTTAGAGAACAGGCCAGCTCATTCAATTTTAGGCAAACTTTACATGCTACCACTGTCATAGAAGGCTGACTTTACTTAAAAGATTGATTAAAACTTGTGAAGTTACAGAATTTAGTTTCTAAATTGTCCCAGCTTCTAATATGAGCCACAAATGCAAAGGTTGCCCTGGTTTTGAAAGTTCCTCTTTTTCCCATGAAGAACAATGTTGTTCTGCTATTCATTTGTGATGACATTCATGGACTACATCCAACTCAGTTTAAGCTTAATTTCTAGTCTTCTCAAGGCAAGAATGGTGAAGCCTTCATTGATACACTTTGGTTGCAATCTTTCTAAAAGTTAAGCTAAATTTCTGGAGAAAATTCTCTGGGAATTCCATTACTGTTCTAACACATTGTTATTCTCTGGTGTTAGATCACAGCTCTGAGGCTAAGTGACAGATGCCTTTTGGTCATGACTATCCAACAACTCACAAATTACATATCAGAAACCAAAGATGTAGATTATACCTCTTTGAAATAGTTAAATTGTTTACTATGTACAGCATATTTCTTTCAATCCAATTCGCATTAATGTGAGATAGTCTATCCAAAAGAAGTAAGATGAACCTATGTATCCAAAGTAAATAATCAAAATACATTACTAAAGAAAACACTAAATTTAAGTACTCACTATTGCTTTAGCTAGGGTTACTGGTTCTGTGCTGAAATACCATGATCAAAGCAATCTGAGTAAGAAAGGATTTGTTTTTTTTTTTTTATTTTTATTGTTAAAAGAAAAATTTACATTTACTCCCCTTGTTCCCGGCCCTCAGTTCATCATTAAAAGAAATGAGTACAGGACCTTGGAGGCAGGAGCTTATGAAAGGCCATGGAGGGGTGCTGCTAACTGGCTTGCTCTTTATGGGTGGCTCAACCTGCTTTCTTATAGAACCCAAGACCACCAACACAGGGATGGCACCACCCACAATAGGTTGAACCCTCCCCCACCAATCACTAGAAGCCCTACAACCCAGTCTTATGAAGGCATTTTCTTAATTGAAGTTTCCTCCTCTCAGCTTCCTTTAGTTTGTGTCAAGTTGATATAAAACTGTCTTGCTCAACTACATTATACAAGTTGTCTATTTACTACAAGAGTTTGACAGATTCTCAGAGTTCAGAGACTTTTCTGGATAAATCAGAAGTAAGATGAACAATATTTCAAGTATTCTGAGATTAATTATGACAAGATAAAGAAGACCTGTTTATTCTAATCAGCCAATAGTTTGCAAATGAGTAATATATAATGTAACAAACCACACAATGATAAAAGACCAATTCAAAGTGTGAGATAGCCTAATGAATGTTTAGATATCAGTGGAGGAAAATCACTGATGTTTAGAGTCAAACATTAACTCAAGAATTAAGAAAATGTCACTGATACTCAGATACTATGACAGCAAAGGTTCAAAGAGACAAAATTCTGGCACTGTATAGAGTTAGTAGACACAAAGTCCCACGGCTAACGAAGAAATTATTTTTAATTAATATCTATTGCGACAGAGAAAATAAGCTTTCTCCAGGGAAGTCACTGGATATGTAAACCACACACTCCATACTCAGGAATAGTTGGTACATGCAAAGTAACACCATAAAGAAGTGTGTGTGTGTGCATGTGTGTGTGAGTATGTCTGTGTGTATGTATGTGCATGTGCGCTCTTGCTTTTGTTTTTAATTTGTCAAATTGTGGTATAATTTTTGTTTTTTAAGATTTTGATTTTAATTTTTGCCTTTTATAGAGCGACAGAAAACATGAAGTTAGGTGGATAGACAGGTGGGGAAAATTCAGAAGGAGTTGGGGGCATAAAAAGAATATGATAAAAATAGATTATATGAAATTTTGAAATAAAAGAGTTAAATAAAAGAAACTATCACTTACAAGTACTAGTATTACCTGATAAACTATTAAAGTGCTTTGAAAACATCTGTCTATGTAAGATCCTCTTTATATACTATACCTAAAATATTTTGAATACAAAATAAAAACAATATCTAGCTCTGTTCTGCCATGCCAAATGCTATTTAGTGAACAATATGAGCAAACTTGTCTTATTAGAAAATGTTCTTTGTATATACTTTTTAAAAAAAGTATATACAATATAATTTAGCAATGTATATAAATTATATACAATATAATATCTATTTTTATTCAAATAATTTTATATATAATGCATAATTTTGTAATTCTCAGTTATAATATTAATTTTATGATATATTCTGAGACATTAGAAACATTTTATAGTATGCATGGAGGTGAGTCTCATTGTTTGTTAGATAAAGGTCCTAAGATGAATATTTTGTAGTGCGATCTCTTATATAAGAACTATCATACAAAGAAAAAATACCTGTTTTATAAGTATTTTTTTAATTTATTTATTTATTATGTATACAATATTCTGTGTGTATGCCTGCAGGCCAGAAGAGGGTACCAGACCCCATTATAGATGGTTGTGAGTCACCATGTGGTTGCTGGGGATTGAACTCAGGACCTTTGGAAGAGCAGGCAATGTTCTTAACCTCTGAGCCATCTCTCCAGCCCATAAGTAAAATTTTTATTGTCTAATATCTACTTATGAGTGAGTACATACTATGTTTATCTTTCTTTTTCTGGGTTACCTCAAATGTTTTTTTCTTTTCTACATCTATCCATTTGTCTGCAAATTTCAGTATGTCATTTTTACCAGTGAAAAGTACTCCATTGTGTAAATGTACCACATTTTATTCATTCATTCTTTGCTTGAGGGGCAACAAGCTTGTTTCCAGGTTCTGGCTATTATGAATAATGCTGCAACGAACATAGTTGAGCAAATATCCTTCTGGTATGAGTCTGCAACCTTAGGGTATATTGCCTAGAGTGCTTTGTTGGAACTTGGGGTAGATTGATTTCCAATTTGATGAGAAACTGCCATACTGATTTCCAAAGAGGATTGCAAGTATTCATTCCCATTAGCAATGGAGTGTTCCCCTTATTCCTCATACTCTCCAGCATAAGCTGTCCCTAGCGTTTTTGATCTTAGCCTTTCTGACTGGTATAATGTGGTATCTCAGAGTCAATTTCATTTGCATTTCTCTAATGGCTAGGGATGCTGAGCAGTTCCTTAAATGACTTTCATTCATTAGAGAATCCTCTACTGAGAAGTCTCTGTTTAGATCTGTATACCATTTTTAATTGGATTATTTGGTATTATGATATCTAGTTTCTTGAGTTCTTTGTGTATTTTGGAGATTAGCCCTCTGTACGAAGTAGGGTTAGTGAAGATGTCTCTCACATTCCATAGGTTGCTGATTTATCAGGTTGACAGGAGTTTCTCAGTTTCAGGATGTCCCATTTATTAACTATTCATCTCAGTGTCTGTGCTATTGGTGTTATATTTAAAAAGTGGTCTTCTATGCCAATGTGTTCAAAGCTACTTCCAACTTTCTCTTCAATGAGGGTCAAT
Source organism: Dicrostonyx torquatus (assembly GCA_028555095.1). NCBI lineage: Eukaryota > Metazoa > Chordata > Mammalia > Rodentia > Cricetidae > Dicrostonyx > Dicrostonyx torquatus. The sequence continues at coordinate 2,265,186 of JAQHUG010000086.1, forward strand.
GTGACTGGATTTGTGTTGAAGTCTTTGATCCATTTGGAGTTGAGTTTTGTGTATGGAGATACATATGGATCCATTTGCATTCTTTTATATGTAGACATCCAGTTATGTCAGCACCATTTGTTGAATATTATTTCTTTTTTGTATTACATAATTTTAGCTTCTTTGTCAAAAATCAGGTGTGCATAGGTGTGTGGATTAATATCAAAGTCTTCAGTTCTATTCCATTGGTCCACCTGTCTGTTTTTGTATCAATAACAAGCTGTTTTCATTACTATAACTCTATAATAGAGCTTGGAGTCAGGGATGGGGATTACTCCAGAAGCACCTTTCTTTTACAGGATTGTTTTGGCTATCCATATGAAGTTGAATGTTTTTATTTAAATGTCTGTGAAGAATTTTGCTGAAATTTGGTTGGGGATTTTATTTAATCTGTGGATTGCTTTTGGTAAGACTGTCATTTTTACTTTGCTAATCCTACCTATCCAAGAGCATGGGAGATCTTTCCATTTTCTGGTATCTTCTTCAATTTCTTTCTTTAAAGAATTAAAGTTTTTGTCATACAGGTCTTTCACTTGTTTGGTTAGAGTTACCCCAAGATATTTTATGTTGTTTGCGGCTATTGTGAAGGGTGATGATTCTCTGATTTCTTTCTCAGTCGGTTTATCATATATAATAGGAGGACTATTGATTTTTTGAGGTAATATTTTATCCTGATGCATTACTGAAATTGTTTATTAGTTGTAGGAGTTCTCTGGTAAAATTTTTTGGGTCACTTACTTAAACTATCATTTCATCTGCAAAAAGTGAAAGTTTGTGACTTCATTTCTAATTTGTATCTCCTTGGTCTCCTTTTGTTTTCTTATTACTCTAGCTAGAACTTCGAGTTCTATGCTGAATAGATATGAGAGAAAGTGAACTGCCTTTCCTTGTTCCTGATTTTAGTGGAATCATTTTAAGTTTCTCTCCATTTAGTTTGATATTGGCTGTTGGATTGCTGTATATTGCCTTTATTATGTTTAAATATGTCCCTGATCTCTTCAAGACCTTTATCATAAAGGGGTGTTGGATTTTGTCAAAGACCTTTTCTGCATCTAATGAGATGATCATGTTTTTGGTTTTCTTTTTTTTGTCTTTTTTTTTAGTTTGTTTTATGGTGGAGTGCATTGATGGATTTCCATCCCTGCATTCCTGGAATGCTTAGTTGATCATGGTGGGTGATTTTTATGATGTGTTCTTGGATTAGGTTTGTCAGTATTTTATTGATTATTTTTGCATCAGTGTTCTTGAGGGAGATTAGTCTGTAATTCTCTTTCTTGGTGCTAAATCATTTATAGGCACCAATTCACTTCCAGGGCTGCATAATGGAGGCCTAATGTGCTAAGGATTCTCCACTCTTCCCTAGCTCTTTGCTGTTCATTCCATAATCAAAGAGCAAATATTTTCTTGGACCTTTTATCTTAGAAAAAATGATTGGTATTTTTCAACTTAGAGAAATGAATTAGGACCACGAGCATCATTCTTTTGCCCTGTGCTATACTATTCTGTGATGCATCATCCCCTCTTCAGTGAGACACTGGCAAAATTTCCATGAATGTTAAGTTGGTGTCCTGTCAATAAAACTAAAATTATATTAGAAATGCTTTTTTTGTATAGACAAAGTAGACATATCTGTCCCTCACCATGCTACTACCAATGATTACCACCAATAATGAACCCTGACACCTATTTATAGAAAAATTGTCATAACCATTAAAATATAATTTCTTTATATATGTAAGCACATATATAAATATATGAAAGCCTGTTATCATGTGTTTGCATGATTGTGTTATGTCCACATCTCTGTATGTGTCTGTGTAGAGGAGTGGGTGCATGTATGTGGAGGCCAGATTACAGCAGCATACCTTTTTTAAAAAAAATGTAATCTTACTGTGTTCTGAAACCACAATAAACTCTTTCTGTAAATTCCTACTGCTTTTTTGCTGTTGTCATGCAGATTTGACCACTTTTTATGTATCAAGTCTTTGCCTAACCTGATTTTAAAAAAAAAAAAAACAAAAGCAGCAACTACAACAACAAACAAAAAACAGACATCACCGCTGATTATTGTCTTCTTTGAAAACACAAATTTATAGGGTTCAGGAAAATGACTCTGTACAGATTTGAACTTCTTTAGTTTTCCCTAAAGGTAACAGAGAGACTATAGGACAGAAGATTTATCAATGGCACACAAGGAAAAAATCTCTTGGGGGTAACTGGAAAATCATCTAAATTTTTTAAACCTAGGAAAATTCTGGGTTATGTCAGTACATTCTTTAAGGTGTTTTAGCTTTGAACATGAACTTTAACAGTTATGCAATGATTATGAAATCCAAATGTGAGGAAAGACCAAAAACATAAAAATTTCCAGCACATGTATCAATAAAATACTCAAGCAGCCAATAGTCACCAAAGAGCAGTTGACTTATTTTTGAGTTAAAAAAATTAAATCATTATTTGTTTAACTACACATAAGGGAAATCCATTCCAGTCCTGTGAATGCTGAAGTGCAGAGTCTTAACTCTTGCTTAAAGTTAACAATGCAATCACATTGCTCACAATTTAAACAATTTCATCCATCAATTCCTCAAGTATTAATTGATTAAAAGAAAAGAAAAGCAATTAAAAAGCTGTAGTAATGGGAAAGAACACATATAGGTGTTATAAAAGATGCACCATTATATGCCACAAGACCTTGAAAATGACTTAGGAAACTAAGGATAATGAAGCATGAGAGAACTGCATGCTCACAGCATCTGTGAAGAAGTAGGCAGCCAAGGATTGCCTGGGGGTTGTGCTTAATTTATGGGCTGAACTGGAAATAAACTATCCTGATGTTTGCAGAATCTTGAGAAATGCTTTCACGCTTATAAAGGAGAATTAAGCTAGTGTTACCTTGTCATTACAGCCATCTGCACACTACTATAAAGCTGACTGCATCAACATCACCATACCATCATTCTATTTCTGTCCTTGTTCTAGATTGTGTGTGTGTGTATATATATATATATATATATATATATGTGTGTGTGTGTGTGTGTGTGTGTGTGTGTGTGTGTGTGTGTGTGTATAGTATAGTGGGGAGTATGATAAATCTAATCACTGATATGAAAACTCATACTCTTCAAATTAACATAGGATATATAGCATATATTTCTCTTACTGTAATTTCCACTTTATAATAATTTTCCATTTCATCTTGGCATGAAATATGGCAGAGGTATTTGGATCCTCCCTGATGTTCATTAGGGAAGACTATTCATTTATATGCTCCCAGTTGGACTCAGACATAGGAAAGTGGACTATATTGAAGATTCATGGGAATTTATTCTACTTACTAAAGATAGAAATTTCTCACCATACTTCCCCAAAAGTTGTCATGTTTTATATCATAAAGCAATCTGAGAGGGAATCAATTATCTTGTTCTTTAGATATGAATGTCTAAAGTGGTTTTACAGGTCCACTCTAAGGAAATACAATATATGGTAATAACTAACTAGTTCCAATATACCACATTGTTAAGTAACTAGAATGTGAGCTTAACAGAAATGTGGAGTGTCTGTGGAATGAGAAATATACAGGCTGAATGGAATGAGCAGTAGCCATTCTGATGCGTGACCAATGAGTAGGGTACAACCATGTGATAACAATGATAGGAAGAATTAAAAATATGAGCAAATAGACCTAGTTAAAAATAATGATGTAACAAGAGAATTTTCCATCACATTTGACAGATATTCTCTTGAATACATATACTGTTAGATAATCTGAATTACAGACACATATTATCTCCTCATTCCATATTTGCATTTGTTATAGGCAGTTAAACATTTTCTTAAAATTTAAGGAATGACAGAGACAGAGACTGCTGAGGGTCAGGACATGAATCTGGGACCTTAAAGGGAGTAGACTGAAGGCAGGACCCCTGTGGGTCTAGGCAAGAATCTAGGACCTCTGAGTAACTAGTCCTGAACCTGCATGTGGGTGTGAATCTGGGACCTCTGAGGGGGTAGGCAGGAATCAGAGATCTCTGCAGGTCCAGTCGTGAGTCTGGGACCTCAGAGGGAGTAGGCTTGAGCCAGTCTTCTGTGGTTCAGAGTATACCCAAATCTGGGAACTGCAAGGGAGTAGATTGGAGCCAGAGACCTTTGCAGGATCAATTCTAAGTCAAAAACTTTCTGCAGGCACTGATCCTGACCAGGATTTACAGAAACAGGTCAAAGGCTACAACCTAGACCAAAATAGACCTGAGGCAACAACTCCACCTTGGACTCGAGCAGGCCTGATGCAAAAAAATCCACAGGAGTGGAACTGAACTAGCTACCTAGGCTGAAATGAGCCTGAAAAACCAAGCTCCCCCTTGAGGAACAGATCCAGTCCAGGATAATTTGTGGACCAGGACTAATCCAGTGACCACAGCCAGAGCAGTCCTGAGACAGCAAACTCCATAGGAACAGGTACAGGAGAGCAATGGCTGAGGGAGTGAGCCAGAGAGAAAGACATGAATCTGGGACCTTCAAGAGAATAGCCTAAGGCAGGGCCCCTGTGGGTCTGGGCCAGAGTCTGGGACCTTCAAGGGAGTAGGCAGGAACCAGAGATCTCTTTGGGGACAGGCACAAGTCTGGGACCTCAGAGGGAGTAGGCCTGAGACATGAAAGACCAAACATAAGAATAAGAATAATAGGTATAGAAGAAGGAGAAGTTCAACTCAAAAGCACAGAAGAAAACTTTCCAAAAAAATTGGATTAACCCCATGTATCTTATTAGAACACCACGGTTTAAAACTAGAAGTCAACAGCAATACTAATTCCATAAAGTCCACAAACACAAGGAAATTAAACAATTCTTACCTGAATCATCAATGGGTCAAGGAAGACATAAGGTGAGACATTAAAGACTTCCTAAAATTCAATATAAATGACCACACAACATACCCAAATTTGTGGGACACAATGAAAGTAGTGTTAAGAGCAAAGTTCATAGCATTGAATGTCTACATAAAGAAGCTGGAAAAATCCCACACTAGTGAATTAACAAAACATTTGAAAACTTTAGAACAAAAGAAAGCAAACTCACCCAAGAGAACTAGATGGCAGGAAATAATCAAATTGAGAGCGGAAATCAACAAAATAGAAGTGAAGAAAATAATACACAGAGTCAAAGAGGCAAAAAGTTGGTTCTTTGAGAAAAATCAACAAAATAGACAAACCTTTACCCAAACTAACTAAAAGGCAGAGAGAGAATACAAAATTAACAAAATCAGAAATGAAAAGGGGGACGTAACAACAGATATGGAGGAAATACAGAGAATTATCAGATCATATTTCAAATATCTTCACAAAATTGGAAAATTTAAAGGAAATAGACAACTTTATGGATAAATATGTCTTACCAAGTATAAATCAAGACCAGATAAACAAATTAAACAGACCTATAACTGCTGAAGAAATAGAAACAGTCATTAAAAGTCTCCCAACCAAAAAAAGGCCAGGACCAGATCGATTCCACTCAGAATTCTACAATATTTTCAAAGAAGAACAAATACCAATACTTCTCGAATTATTTCGCACAATAGAAACAGAAGGAACATTGCCAAACTCTTTATATGAGGTTACAATTACCCTGATACCCAAACCACAGAAAGACATTACTAAAAAAGAGATTTACAGACCAATCTCACTCAACAATATCGATGCAAAAATATTAAATACAATATGGGCACATCAAATCCAAGAACACATTAGTACCATCATCCACCATGATCAAAGCAGCTTCATCCCAGAGATGCAAGGATGGTTCAACATACGAAAACCTATCAATGTAATTTATCATAAAAACAAACTGAAAAATAAAAACCATATGATCATCTCAGTAGGTACTGAAAAAGCTTTCGACAAAATACAAGATCCCTTCATGATAAAGGTTTGGAGAATGCAGGGATACAAGGAACATACCTAAACATAATAAAGGCAATATACCACAAGCGAATAGCCAACATCAAACTAAATGGACAGAAAATTCCAACAATCCCACTGAAATCAGGAACAAGACAAGGTTGTCCACTCTCTGCATATCTGTTCAATATAGTTCTTGAGGCCCTAACTAGAGCAATAAGACACCAAAAGGAGAAATAAGTGGATACAAATCAGAAAAGAGGAAATCAAACTCTCACTATTTGCTAATGAAATGGTAGTTTACATAAGAGACCCCAATAATTCTACCAAGAAACTTCTACAACTCATAAACACTTTCAGTAATGTATCATGGTACAAGATTAACTAAAAGAAATCAGTAACCCTCTTGTACACAGATGATAAAAGGTTTGAGAAAGAAATCAGAAAACATCACCCTTCACAATAGACAAAAATAGATAAAATATCCCGGAATAACTCTAAACAAACAAATGGAAGATTTGTATGACAAGAACTTTTTTTTCTTTTTCCTTTTTTTTTATTGTTAAAAGAAAAATTTACATTTACTCACCTTGTT
>JAQHUG010000086.1:2273252-2310780 GCA_028555095.1 Dicrostonyx torquatus
TACTACAAAAGCATTTGTGCTACTATGTTCATAGCAGCATTATTTGTAATAGCCAGAACCTGGAAACAACCTAGGTGCCCCTCAATGACAAGAACTTTTAATCATTGAAAAAAAGAAATTGAAGAAGACGTCAGAAAGTGGAAAGACCTCCCATGCTCTTGGATACATAGAATTAACAGAGTAAAAAACACAATCTTACCTAAAGCAATCTACAGATTCAATGCAATGCCCATCAAAAACCCAGCAAAATTCTTCACGAACCTCAAAAGAATGGTACTCAACTTCATATGGAAAATCAAAAAAACCTGGGATAGCCAAAGCAATCCTGTAAAATATAAAATCTTCTGCAGGCATCACAATCCCTGACTTCAAACTCTACAACAGAGCTACAGTACTGAAAACAGCCTTGTATTGGCATAAAAACAGACAGAAGTACCAATGGAACTGAACTGACGACCTGTGTATTGATCCACATACCTTTGAATTCTTGGTTTTTGACAAAGTAGCAAAAAAAAATCAAATGGAAGAAAGAAAGTATATTTAACAAATAGTGCTGGCATAACTGGATATAAACATGTAGAAGAATGAAAATAGACCCATATCTATCACCATACAGAAAACTCAAGTCCTAATGGATTAATGACCTCAACATAAAGCCAGCCACACTGAGCCTTATAGAAGAGAAAGTAGGAGGTACACTTCAACACATTGGCACAGGAGACCACTTCTGAAATATAACCCCAGTAGCACAGACACTGAAAGAAACAATTTAAAAGTGGGACCTCCTGAAACTTAAAGCTTCTGTAGAGCAAAGGACATGGTCAACAAGAACAAATGACAGCCTACAGAATGGAAAAAGATTTTCACAAACCCCACATCAGACAGAGGTCTGATCTCCAAAATATACAAAGAACTCAAGAAATTGGTCATCAAAAGAACAAATAAACCAATAAAAAAATCGAGTACAGACCTCTCAACAGAGGAATCAATAGTGACTGAAAGACACTTAAGGAAATGTTCAACATCCTTAGTCATCAGAGAAATGCAAATCAAAACTCTGGGATTCTGTCTTACACTTGTAAGAATGGCCAAGGTCAAAAACACTGATGAAAACTTATGCTGAAGAGGTTGTGGGGTAAGGGGAACACGCCTGCATTGCTGGTGGGAATGCAAGCTGGTACAGCCCCTTGAATATCAGTGTTTCTTAGAAAATTAGGAAATAACCTTCCTCAAGATCCAGTAATATCACAACTAAAGGATGCTCAGTCATGCCACAAGAACATGTGCTCAACTTTGTTTATATCAGCACTATTTGTCATAGCCAGAACCTAGAAACAACCTAAATACCCTTAGACTGAAGAATGGATAAGGAAAATATGGTACATTTACACAATGGAGTACTACACAGAAGAAAAAAATAACCAAATCTTGAATTTTGCAGGCAAATGATGGAGCTAGAAAACATTATTTTGAGTGAGGTAACCCAGACCCAGAAAAACAATTATCGTAAGTGGTTTTTAAACATAAAGCAAATAAAAACCAGCCCACAAATCACAATCCCAGAGAACCTAGATGACATTGAGAACTCTAAGAGAGACATACATAGATCTAATCTACATGGGAAATAGAAAAAGACAAGATCTCCTGAGTAAATTAGGAGCATGGGACTTTAGAAGAAGGTTGAAGGGGAGGGGAATGGCAGAGAGGAGAGCAGAGAAAAATGTATAACTCGATAAAAATCTGTAAAACAAAAAAGAAAAAAAAACATTTAAAGAATGAAGATACTTGTACTAAACCTCAACAAAGACTGACTCTGTCAATAATGAGTTGTGGGTGGAAGAGGGCCCATGATGCCCCTAGCTCTCTCTGTTGTGCTATTCGCTACTTAAAAATTCTTGGAGAGGAAGGTCATTGTCTCCAATTGCAGCCATAGGAGAGCTCACCAAGCTCTGACAAATAATTTGAAACCCATGTCCACAATGATCATCCTTGTAAAACTCAATGTATCGCAAAACAAACCGAAAAACAGGAATATGGAAGAAAATGACTCTTAAGGGGAGGTCAACAGGGATTGATGTAGATAATAGAATGGAGATATAAGTAATCACAATGGATTATACATATGTATGAGACTATCAAAGGGCAACTTTATAAACAAAATCCATTTAAGAATGTTTAGGAGGAAAAATTTGGACACCTGTATGAGAATGCCAAAGGACAAATTTCACCAAAAAGAAAAACCATCTAAAGAGTGAATGTGTGGAAGAGTTTAAACTCAAGCAGTAGAATTCAGACTTTCTGTAATTACATGGTAAACAGCCCTGCCCCTCAACTGGAGATGTGGACAGGCAAATGACGCTTCCCTACTGTCCTTAAAGGAAGACATGTTTGTGGTTGCTCCTGTTTATTTGACCCTTGTGTCCTTAAAATAAATCCTGTTGGCATTCTGCTATCCTTGCAAACTAAAATGAACACCACTTTAATGAGATTTTGGGCTAACTTGTGCTGTTGACATGAGGCATTAGCATGAGAAACTATCTAAACTGCTTGACCGTTGGTTTCTCTTTATTAACCTAGGAATAAGAACATCATTGAATGGCATGCTGGAGATGGAGAAGAAATTCTTCCGGCCTTAGCTCACTAATTTTCATAAGATGGGATTTGGCACAGCTGTTTTTTTAATCAAGTTTTGTTTTACTAAACTCAACAAGGCTGAAAATGTTTAGAAAATATGAGTAAATTCTTATAAAAACTAGTAAAGTCTTTCTATTAAAACCCATGCTTTTTTTCTTCTGTTATATGTCTGCTAGATTATATCAGGGATAACTCCCTGTGCTACAAAGTGAATCTTTCACACAGAGGAAAAATGAAAAGTGGTGACATGTTCATCATTTTATTTTACTGGTTTGAGAGCATTTTTTTCCTTTCTACATTAAATACATGGCATCAATATCACCTTTTATCCCTGCAGGGACCAATCTTACAAATCACTCCTGAGTTTTGAACACATATAATAGTGAACAATGCTACTGGAGAGTCACTTACCTTTGAGGGACTACTTATTGTCAATCAGCGTTTGGAGTGGCTGAAAAACATTGTTTTACTCAAATAATACCACCATTCACATGATGTTTGGAAATGTCTAAGTACAAACAGAGTAGAACAAGAAGGTTGTATTCTTTATTTTGTTTCAGTCTTTTAATTTTTTCTGGGCTTGTCCAAGTTTGAATTCAATTCTGGGACATGAGTTTATGGCTCTGATTATTTTGGGTTGTTCTACACTTTAAGTTAATGCAGGCTCTCTTGCACACAAGAGAGACACATCTAATCTAAGAAATGACATATACATACACATCATCATATTAAAACATTAGTATTAAAAATCAAGGCTGCATAAGAATCGTAAGGCAAAAGAAAGTTAACACATATCTCAAGAAAGAAGTAAACACACATCTTGTTCATTTCATTTGAAGCACCTACAGCCAGTCAGGCAAGAAGGTCACCTGCGACATCACATTTACTTCCTAATATTTCTCTGAAAGAGAACATTTTAATTTATTTTTTGAGAGTAAAGGTGATAGGAATTATCATGAAGGGCACACCAGTGGTAAATAAGCATGATTGGAATTTGAATTCAGATTGGTTTGATTCCAATTTCCACATTTCTTTTTAACATTATTATTTCTAGATCCATCAATTCAACTGTTTATGTATGAAAAACACAAGACACTTTATATAAAACATAAATTAATTCTATTCCTGACTTCTAAATAGAGTGATATAAAATTTTCTAACACCTAATGTTGTCCTCAAGTTACCATTCTTAAAGAGACCTGAGATTGCCTGCAAAACTTTTAGTGCTTGTAGAGAACTAGGGAAGTACAATCCCAAATACAGTGACATTACATGGTAAAGTCTTTGGCTTTCTAAATTAGCATGGGGAATTATGATTGGTATGTAGCCATATTTATTTACAATGTCAATATAAATTTTCAATAAACAATATCTTAATAACTGTAAAAACCCCAACAAAAATCTATAAAATTGGGTGGCAAGATAGAGTTCTTTTTTCCAAGTTGTGAGGCAGCAAGCCTGAAGTAGTGGTGTTAACATGATTGACTTCTGGTGAGGGCATCCTTTCAGATATGTACATAGTCATTATCTCACTGTGTGTACAGCAGTTTTCTCTAATTTGTATTCAGAGAAGTATGCATGGGGGAGGAGCTGGAGAAGGAGGAGGAAGAGAAAAGAAGAGAAAGACTTACATGAAGATTTATTTAATAATGGCACTAATCCTACCATAAGGGCCTCACACCACATAAAATATTGGCATACATTTGACAGGACATAGAACCACATAAGTGACAAACCTCTGCACATTCTCTAAAGGAACTTTTACAGTAGGTTAATTAAGCTGGGAAGATACTCCTCAAGTTAGGGTAGCACTAATTCATGGGTAACAGTACCCAGACTAAATATAAAGGAGAAAACAATAAGACTGGAGAAATGACTGTGTTAGTAAATGCTTTCACAAGAATGCAGAGGCAAGTTTAGATCCCAGCACCCATATGCATAGCCTAGTGCAGTGAAGAGCATCTGGAAATTCAGATATCAAGATAAAATGGATACGGTCAGGTATCTGGGCTCACTGGAAGATAGCCTCACCCATCACTGAGTGACAATGTCAATGAGATACCTTGTCCCAAAAATTAAGGTTTGGAGCAATTAAAGAATTGAGGGCATCTGGTTTGAACCTGTGGCCTCCACATGGATGCATTTGCATGGGTACTCATCTTCTCCTAAGCACATGCAAACAAAGAATACGAACAGACCTTACACACACACACACACACACACACACACACACACACACACACACACACACACACACGTTATGCTAAATACCAGCTTTCCCCTCTTCCTGATTGTTGATACCAGCTCCGTCTCACATCTGCTGCAATGCCATCCCAGAATCATATGACTATATCCAATCAAACCCTAATCCAAAATAAAACCACACTTCCTTAAATGTATTTTATCAGTTATTTTACAAGAACATGAGAAAATTAACTAATACATATATACTAATGAAAAATTAAGGCCAAGACCTACAATTGTTTAGAGATTAGGAGGCAAAAAAAGATTTTGGAAGGCTGATTGTATTTTTTAAAAGCAGTGAAGCAAATCATAAAATTTCCATTGATCCAGATGTACAAAATCCAATAAAATTTGAGATCTCCGATATTTAGTTTGGAGCTCTCAACTCCATGTTATCGTAAACTACACTTCCTCTATCACCTGGAGCCTCATTTATCTTGTGACCAGAAGATATATTTTTATGGAAAAAATTAGGTTGTTGTCAATACCAAAAGCCAATTATGTACCTAAGGAGACACACAGCCAACTATATACAAATTTCTCAGAAACAGCTCAGGAATAAAGATAAGTGACAACTGAGTCTCCAGCCTGTATCTTTTGCTTAATCTCTACTTTTTACATTGTAAAAAAGAAAGAATACATTGGAGTTTATATTGCATGTTTAATAGCATGTGTTTGACTTTTCAACTTAAGTTATTGTATATCGTAGGAAATTGGTTACATAGTAGGAATTTGGTTATATGCTCAGCATATGCCAGTTTCCAGGCAAAGTTCAGTAGACTATATTAGACGGAACAGATAGCACCTACAGATATATTATTTAAGCCTGTGTCTGTCTCAACAGGATAAAGTCAATGAGGCCTGTAGTTACATGATAGTAAACATATCAATGCTTAGGACTGTCATCACCTAGTCCAGTCAGGAGCTGTATCACAGTGTTTTGCTGCATAATAAATTGAATACAAATACATAATGTAAATCCATTCACACATATAAAGTCTGTACTTGTGTACACTCAATGGAATAACACCCATCTGTAATCCAAATTATATAAGTATTATTGAACTCCAAGACCTGTTTTTGATAATGATACACATGATTCTTGATTTTTTGTTAAATTTCTGTTATTAGTAATCTCATACGATTGATTCTGTGAGGCTGCACCCTTTTTTAATTTAAAATAATTTATAGTTGTAACATTACACGTAAGAATCTTCAAAATATATTGTTTATTTAAGGAATGAGAAAAGAATATATTTCGATAGTTTTGTGTTTTTTAAAATAGACATTTTATTTCTTCCTTTCTGTAAAGATGGTAGTATCTCATTGTCTTGGATGTATAAGAGCTCTCATATTTTAAAATGTTAAAGTTAAAATTTGCATTATAATGAAACTGGTAACTGTCCTATGTCTTATTCTAAATCACAAAGTTCAAGTATCCTAGCTTCAGGGACAAGAAGTCAAATGTTTAACCTAAGATAAAGGGTGGAGAAAATCATAAAATTTAAATGTCTTTTATTATAATTTTAAAAAATAGGTCTATCTCATATTTCCTTATTTTTACATTGTCTTTATCTATGTAAGCCTATGACATAAATTGTAATACATGATTTATGGTTACAAATTCATTTTTTCATTCTCATTTATTATAGGGTGTCACATTTTATCATGCATGCACTTAATCATCTTCTGTCTGCATATTAATGGTTACAAATATGATACCTGAATAGACCCAAGAAGCCAGGAGTTTAGCTGTCTTGGAGAGTAATGGTTGAGTGCCCTGAAAAGAGGGGTTGGAAAAAATTTTTAAAAAAACACAAAACTTCACAAGTCAGTACATGCATATGCATTTAATATAGGCCATATAGTAAGAAAGGTTTTCTACTGGGTAGTGTCAGTTGGTGTAAATTGATTTTTCATAAGCCCCCTCAATTTGTACAGCTATAACTGCATTGAACATGTCATAAGTCTTATGTCAAAATCAACTGGTATCACAAAGAAGACATTCTAGGTTTTAGTGCCATGTTTAGACCAGTGGGAATTATGCCACCACCTCTTGGTAACCTTCATTCTTGTTGACAGATTTATTCTATTAATGGTTAAAGCACATAAATAAAAATGCATGATTTGACAAAGTCTTAATCTAAGCTGGATGACAGGTTATATAATGTGATTGGAGAATTTACATTTAAACATTAGAAAAGAAAATATACAATTATTAGAATATGAATGCTCAACAGAAAGCTTTTTCTAAATACAATCACCCTTCAGGATTCTGGGGCATTCTTCAACTGAAGAAGGGATACAGAAGATGTAGTATATTTACACATGGAGTACTACACAGTGGAAAAAAATAATGGCATTTTGAAATTTGTGGGCAAATGTATGGATCTAGAAAACATCACATTGAGTGAAGTCACCCCGAAAAACAAATATAATATGTCCCCACTCATAAGTGGCTTTTAGAAATAAAACAAAGAATCAGCTACAATTCACATTTCCAGAGAACGTATACAACAAAGAATACCCTAGTGGAGACGTACATGAATCAAATCAGCATGGGAAGTAGAAAAAGACAAGATCTCCTGAGTAACTTGAGAGCATGGGGATTATGAGAGAGGGTAGAAGGAGAACAGAAAGGAAGGAAGGGGAGCTGAGAAAAATATATAGCTCAACAAAAACAACAAAAGTTGGCCAAAATACAAGTATAAACCTGTGAAACAGGGAAAAATGTGTAGGGCACAATGTTAAATGAAAATGGATTTCAAAATATCAAGTACTCAGCACTTGACATTTGTAAAAAAGAAACATTTGGAAGGTCATAGGTTAATGTTATGATGTTAAAAATATTCCCATTACTTAACCTTTAATGTTCATATATTTTTTAATTAAAATGTTACAAAATTATGAAAAAACACCTCTCCTGGTTAGAAAACAATTACAGATTTACAGATGCAAAATAAGACAGATTCAGACAAAAAAAATGTCCTCTGAATGGGTCAGTTTTGGATAAAACAAAATACATAAGTTTAGAAGAGAAGAAACAATAAAGACAGTCATAGATTAAAGGAGTAAAAAATAAATACTAAAAAGTAATGAAGTAAAAAAATAAGTTACACATAAAGATGGAATATACACATGGAGTCATAATTATGTTTTTAAAAAAAAGGAATTCTGGAACATTGGTTCCAGGAGTCCTGCCCTCTACTCACAGATTCCAGCATCAGAATCAGAGTATACACAAGTCCCTCCTATCAGTTGGCACAGAATCATTCCATCTTGTCTATAACCTGTCCAAATATACTCAGATGCTTCCAACAAGGTCGAGACTTTTTAAATACCTAATACTACATAAATAAATGTTGTTATTTTAATTAGAGAATAATACGAAGGGAAAAGTCGTCTGTTTGTGTAGTAAGGACAAGTTTATCTGGGACTTCTGATATGTGGTTGGTTGACTCTATAGATATAGAACCTACAGTAGAGACAGTGCATGCTTATTTACTTCTTTCATTTTGCCAAAAAAGGAAATTATATAAACAAATAAATAAAATAGGTCTTTTCTGGTGTTAAAGTAAATGAGATAAGCTATCGTTCATGAGAACAGTATGGTAGAGTTGTAATAAGGGAATGAGCAGATTGAGTTCTTGAAATTATCTACCACAAATAGATATTAAAAACAATCATGAGCAGCATAAAATTCAAAACTCAAATCTAAATCGATGCCAGTGAAGAGTCTTAAATGTATAGAGATGATGATAGGATAAGTGTGGAAGGAAATTTAGTTTAAGATATGAAATGCAGAGAGTTATTGTACTTACCACACTTCTCTGTGATTGGTGGCACAGAGTGGACTGCTGAGTACACAAAATTGAGGTTGAGTCTGAGTCCTTCAAGAGCCCATGAGGAAGATGACCATAAATAAGAATATCTGCCTGTATGTTTGAAAGGGTGGTAGCTAAACAGAAAGAAGGTGTAGCATCATCTGTGTCGTTTAGGACAGTGAAAGGGAATCTCTGCCTAACTACAAAGAAGCCCAAAGAAGAAAAGAAATGAAGACACCCTGCAAGACTAAAAATAAAGGAGTTGGTAGTACAATGTGACCATCTGGGTAGCTAAAGTTACCCATGCAGAAAAAAAGGTGCATAGTTAATAGGCCATGTATGAATGATTATTGGCCTACCAATGACCCACCAAATTTCTGTTACACTAGGTTCTGGAGGATATACTAATTTCGCAAGGACAAAGCCTTCCAACCAGATTTCATTATTGAAAACTATGATGCCTACTTAATCTTTCATGGATTATTTATTTTGCCCTTTTAGGCAAGACTGTAAGGTTAAAATCTATATAGAATAAAACAGATCTGTGAACTTAATTAAGCCATTCCACTGATTGTAATGGAGACTTCTGCAGAAGAGAAACCATGCCTACCTTCCACAGAAGTTCTTCATAATAACTTTTGTCTGTTCATACATGATCAAGTCCCCATGAGTAATAACTGCCATTGGTGTTAGCAAAATTGGCAATCATTTTCGAAGGCTATAAATTTTTCAATTAGAAAGGTTGTGTGTGATGTGTGGAGTGACAGCATCACAATCTAAATGCTGTAGTCCTTTGAGCTTGTGTGGTATGCGGATTTTGGTGTGTTGTGTCCTGTGTTTAGTAAGTCTCTTGCTGCCTCCCATTCAAGATCACATGCTGTTGTGTAGTTTCTCAGGTGATTGACATTATTGTGCTTGTAACGTCAGTGGGTCCTAGTGTATGAACTTCGATAAACATGATATTTTAAATCTATTGCTTATGGTGGCATGGCAAAGGTTATTGTGACACCTGGAAACTCCACATTCTACCTTTCCCCAATGTAGTCATAAGGTAAAATTGCGAAAACTCTTTAAAAACAAATTGTTGATTTAATATTTCATTACTTCAACTGATAGGTACATGGGTAGTTTTAAAACATAATTTAGTTATGTTTGCCAATAGCAACTCAAAACTATTTAATAAAAATGTAACAAATATTTCTAAATAATAAGAAAAAAAGAGAAGCTCCATGCCATGCCTTCTGGAGGGGGAAGGGGAGGAGCAGTACTCAACTAAGTAATTTTTGCTCTCTCCAGCCCTGGGCCCATACGCCAGGCAAGTGGGAACAATAATTATGAGTGAGTAAGGAGTGGATAGGTGGAAGAGAGAGGCAGAGTTGCTTATGGAACTGGGGAGAGAGGTGGATCTGAGTAGGCAAGGGTGGTGAGAGACAGACTGACATGAATGGCCTGCTTATACATAGACTCCAAGGTGATATCTGGGCCTTTGTGATTGACAAGTGCCAAGACTTGATTTGAGCCCCTGAAGCAGGAGAGGTGGCCTCTGTTGATGTCTGGGGCTCTGTTGCCACTGATGACCATACAGAGACCTGCACTCTGTGGCACCATCTGGAACCATGATGGTGTCTGAGAGACATGCTGCCACAGGGGATCATGTCAATCTGAATGTCCTGTGCTGCTACCTTGGACCATGGTGACATCCACGCTAAGGCTGCTGCTGAGGATTATGTCTGGGTCTGTGATTTCACCACATCAGAGGTCTACATTGGAATGTGGTGGCCCATGTTACCACCGAAGTCCAAGCAGATGCCCAGGGTCTAGGTAACAACCTGTGACCATGGTAGTGTCTAAGGGTTGTGCCTCCAACATGGCCAGGCTGATTTGAGGTGTCAACACTGTCACCTGGGGTCATGGTGTTGTCCTGACCAGAGCCTCTACTGAGAACAATATCTGGGTTTTTGGACCTACCATAATCAGGGTTAGTGTTGATGGTCATAGCTTGTGATACCATCTAAGGCCATATCAATGCCAAGGACCTGGGCTGCCACCTAGGGACATGTTGGTATTCTAGGCCCATGCTACCAGTGGTGATATGTGGTCTAGGCAGCCTGTGCTACCTCCTGGGTATGCATCCTTGCAGAGATAGAGGTCTGGGTTGTGGCTCATGGCTCCCATTACCAACAAGCCTGCTCATCTTAGCTTCCTCAACCTAACACTAGGAGACCGAATTGAGTGGATGAACTAAAGGGAATGTCATTAAACTCCAAAATCTCATAACTGATGCCACATTGAAGTATCAAAATAGATCTATTCTGATACACCTATCACATACTTATTACATAGCTATTATATACCTAACATAATAACCTCCCTGGATACACAGGACTCTTAGTCTGTCTGTGCTATTTATAAAAGAGTACAAAGACTAATTAGTAATGAAGAGTGATTTATTTCCTCCTAGACTTGTCTTCAAAGAAGTTCAAGTGGAGGTATTGGCGGTGGTGAAGGCATTCTTTTCTGAAGGCATGAAAGCAAACTTCAGTCCTTCAGAAGAGCAGTAATCTCATCATAAACATGAAAAGGAACTTTTCTGGGCTAATCACTCCAATGATAGTTAATCTCAAAACCATAATAATGAGCTTTGAACTAGACTCACTTTCAGACAACCACAGTTAGCAACTTTAGGAAAACGGAAAAAATAAGCATAAAAAGAAATCAGTCGCTAGTCCATTATCAGAAAATGACATGGCTTCTAAAGTGCTGTGTTTGGACTATTAAAGAAAGATACTCACTGGATTTCTCCGAGTACTCACACAGGCCACATCTGCCACAAGTACTACAACAGAAACTGTGATGGCCCAAAGTAGTTACATGCAAGACCAAATTATTGTTGTTGACAAGTCTCATGCAAAGGTACAAAACAATGAAGAAATGAAAAGATATCCACTATGTGTCAACATTTGCCGGCATGAAGAGAAGTGATCAGACAAGAAAATGCATTTAAGAACTGTCTAAATCATTGAAACTCTGTATAGAGGGAAAAGAATTAATAATGCAATTGTGTGTATTTGTGTTTGTGTGTGTGTAGCCTTTTAAACACAACAAAACTGCTGTGCTTCATCAAGTCTTTTTTGATTACTACAGGAGATAAGGCTTATTGTTTTATATTATTGATTATACAGTGTACTATGTGTGTAAGCATGCCCTTTTTGTTTCTTTCAAGGAACAAAAAGGAGGCAGTTAATTAGGTAATTTAATAATATAGAAAGTTTTAATTTTACTTGGATCATGATGGGATTACACGTATTTGGCAAGAAAAAGTGATTACATTATTTTAAAGGAATTGTTTGTTGGAGCTTGAATTCTGTAACCTACGCAGTCTCCTTTAGTAAATGGAACAGTGAGAGATTACTCTTGGCTTCTTTTGACAACTGAATCAGAATGTGATTTGTTCCCAAGGCTAAATCCATTTTTATTCCAAGAAAGGCATTTCCTCTTGAACAGGGCAATATTAGGTGTTGAATCCTTTCCCACAAAACATGACAATTCTTTTAACTGTGTGGGAATTCAAGCTCAATATTAAACACAAACACACACACACACACACACACGAAAACACACATCTGTGTCTTACAATACAAACTTTTCCTTTTGTTCAGTTTTCTGAATAGTAACCTATTCAGTTTGGCTGGATTACAGTGTTTACACGTCTCATTCTTTTTTGGGGGACAAGGATCTAAGTTAGATATTTGTTTTCCACATGATGGAAACGATATAAAAAATTAAGAGACCCCAAGTGCCTGGTCCCAAGTGTCCAGTCTATTTTCTCTCTCTGCTCTGAACTCTTCCAGAGCAGAGCACAAAATATCCAAAGAGGTCGTTTCTTATCGTGGTCAATACATGGTCTGGAGACCTTTGGAATGTTGGCAGGTTTGTAAACAGATGTGCCTGATATTAGAAGGTTATCCTCTCCATTTCTTCCTCTGGAAAGAGATGATAATAATAACACCACTAGGAGATTGTTTGGGGAATCGACTGTGAAAAAGACAGAGAAAATGTTTAATGAACCATTATTTACAACATGGCTGGTCCATTAGACCCAACAATGTTTCCCTTATGTTAATGACAAATTTCACATGGTTAGTTTGAAGCTTCAGATTCCTCTGCCTTGTTATCTGCCAGTTGAATACTGCAACATGCTCTTCACAAGATAAACTCCCGGAATTCAAACAGCCATATCTTTGAACTCTACTGTCATTGCTTACTAGTGGCAAGGTCCTGCTCAAAAAATTAACTCTGGGTCTTGAAGAAACATCCATGCAATAGTGGAATAATAGGATATCTCATAACTACTTTAAATTGTAAAAGGGACAGTATTGCACCTGAAGAAAAAAAGCACCTAGCTCAGCACCAGGCACACTATCATATAAAATTTTTAGTCTTCTTTACCTGTAATTTAAAATATTTGTAACTGTAGAAATGATTAATTTGTCACTGACATCATCAGATCTGTATATCCTAGGAACATTTTCTGAAGGAGTATCTACTATAGTATTCAGTTGCTGATGGAATTGTGGAATGATTTTCACAATGAGTTTTATCTTTCAGGTGTTTATCATAAGGCTCATAAAGTCTGCCAATCTCGTTTTCAAAATGTACTATACCAGAAGAAATGACTGACAAGACTTTTCTGGAAGGTGACATGGATTCAAAAGAAGATTGTCATATGGAGATGAGCGACAGAAACAAATATAAAGTAAAATAAAATTCTAATTCCATGAGATGCCACAGCACAATGTTTAATTGGTTGCAATTTAACAGACTTTCATGGAGAATTGTGCTCTGGACAATTCAGAGATGTTGATGACCATATGTTAAATTCCTCAAGGCACAGTAAGTGGGGCTTGCATGTTTGTTAAGGACATTTGAGGCCATCAGTAACATATGTACTGGATGGATTCATAACACACATGCTTTCTGGGGAATTGTATGGGAACATCGTAGTCTGAAAGAGGAATTTTCATCCCCTTTTGTACAATTAGGAAGATTATAGTTTTGCATTAAAACTCAATAAAGCCTTCCACCACTTATTCCTGAAATATGTGGAGTTTCCTGGATCCCCTTTCTATAACTCTTTAAACAAATTTTTTGTCTTGTTTCTAACATATTTTGTCCATATTTGGGATAATCAAGAAGTCTGATAAGTTGTTGTATGTTTTTCTGATGTTCCAATCAGCCTCATCAATAGCATCATTTTCAAGTCACCTTTTAATTTAGTTTATGTACAGTATTATATACAAAATTGATTTATCCTCACATCACCACTGTAGCTTTTTTAATCTTCATTTTATACATCAGAAGGCTAATACTCAAAAAATAGCAGTTTCCTCAAATTCATACAACTGTGAGGCAATAAAATCTAGATTTTCAATTCGTGATAAAATGGGCTTTTTTTTCTCTTAGG
The DNA here is from genome assembly GCA_028555095.1 of Dicrostonyx torquatus. Taxonomy (NCBI): domain Eukaryota; kingdom Metazoa; phylum Chordata; class Mammalia; order Rodentia; family Cricetidae; genus Dicrostonyx; species Dicrostonyx torquatus. Next base: position 2,287,419 of record JAQHUG010000086.1, read on the forward strand.
TTAATAAAATGACACATTTTGAGGAATATTAAGGATAGCTATATGATAATTATTTAGTACACCAATGACATGACTTAATATGAGAAATATAGGTCCTACGGAAATTTGAGAAGTATTTTCAAGGTGAGATAAAATTATATTTTCTTAAATATTCACTATGAATGAAAGACAATGTATAAAAGTTTTTTGATTATAACAACTCATGAGAGTCATGACTTTGTTACTGAGCACTTCAAGTGAATTATTTGTACTCATAATCCAGAGCAGTAGACAACTCTCCAGTCATCAAGTTCAAGATATGGGTCATAGAATGGAGATGAATGAAAATAAGTATACACATCATCTTATTTGTTAAGATCTTTGATAGCTGTCCTTCACAAGAGTGTGCTGCTTCTGTATATGAAAGTCTGTGGCCACATGCTCTTCTCATCACCGTGACAAAATTCCTGACAAAATCCTCCTACGGAAGAAAGACTTATTCTTAGTCACACATTCACAGAGGTTAGTTCACAATTTATTTTTTTTCCATGTGCTTGGGTAGAATATCCTGGCAGCAGGAACAGGTAACACAGGAATATCTTCATCTCATGACATACAGAAAAGAGAAAGGATGTGACAAGAAGGGTCCAGAGATAACATAACCCTCTGTGACCTCATACTTCCACTTAGATCTTACCTCTTGAGTGTTTATAATCGTGACAAGTAACACCGCCCACTGGAGAGTGAACTTTTAATTCCTCAATCCTTAAGGAGGAAGAAGACAATTCACACTAAAACATAATAGTAGGAATTGAGAAATGTGACCTATTCTGTTGACAGTAACATTCAACTGAAAAATATCATTCTGTAACTTAAATTGAAGAGAAAAATCTATAGAGGAAGCTTTGTATGACAGATGAAGAAAAATCTAAAATGTAACCCATTTAACTCTAAACTATTTTCATTTTAAAAATAAGAGAAAATGTAATGTTGGTATATTGTTGAAAATTTTAGTTGTCAGTTAATAAACTATTTTCTTAAAATGTCAGAGACTATATTTTCACTTTTGCTTATAAAACTCAGAAATGGATAGGAATATTTTGATTATTTTCAAGGAATGAAGAGACTTGTGGTTATCTTCCACCACCTGGAAGATGACAGAGGTGGAGCATAGTGATCACATTTTTATCTGCGTAGTAGAAAAAAAAAACTGATAGCAATCGAAATACATACATACATGGCCATGAATTTGATTCCACTGGTAAATATAGTGAGAACGACCACTGAGGGGTCAAAGTTTCAGTGTCTCAGCATTCACACTGCAAACAGGAATGTTAAGCGCTTGCCAATAGCCTTGGGTTTTAATGTGAACTGAATTAATTGTTAATTGTTTGTACCTTATATATGGTATTATAACTGTTTATTAGAACATTCCAACTAATTTGATGCTTATTGCATAAATTTATATTAAAATTATTGTAAATGTGTGCAGCTTTCTGATAATCTGTTTCTTCTAGGCACTTTCCTCTCTGTCCTATACATATTTCAGGAGTAGACATTTAATGCTCATAACCGCTTGGACTGGTGGATTCACATCAGGCTCCCTGATGAACAGACCCATTCACTTGCCGCTAGGCTGCACAATCTTCGGTTTAAGATTAATTGACACTTTTCTCTTCAATTCCCTCTTTTCGGTATCCATCATTTCCTTTCGTGTCCCTTGGGCACTTGTGTCATTGATCACAAAAGATTTAATGCCAGTACTTTCGATTGCTCATTTTGAACACTTGTGAAATATAGGACATCTGGACATTTCATAAGAATGAATGATGGGCTGATGAAACAGCCAAATGGACACACGACCCAGTGGGTATGGAGATGAGCTGGACAGACCTCGCTTTCTACCCAACAGGAGATGTGATTGGCTTCAGCTGCTATTAGCTCCCTGACTCCTTGCTGCCTGATTCCAGTAACTGAGAGAGGTGTAGTACCAACAGGAAGCATTTTGGACATACTGAAGGACAGTTTCGGGGGTCTGAGACCTTGTGTAGCAGGCATTGTAGTTCCTCACCTAATTTATTGCTTCCTCTTGCCTCCTTCCACTGATCCCTAAAAGATAACTTATGCCTGCAATGCATCTCAGGATATGCAACCAGGACACATTCGTCTGTTGCTGGGGCTGTGTTGTAGCCCTCACCCCTCATCCCTCAACCCGATGTACAGATGCTCTCTTGGCTTCTCATTGATTCCCTAAATTTTTTCACTAAATACATGTACTATGTGCCTGCTCTACATAAAGTTAAGAAGAATTAGAGAAAATTGCTTACTTAGTTCAAGTCACAGAACTGGTAAATAATAAAGCCAATAGATATTTACAATATTAAACCTAGTAATTTATGTATTCATTTTTCTGAATATTTTAAAGGTTCTTTAATTAATATTTTATTAAGATCAGACACAATGTTAAATCTAAAGTACAAACGTGGGGCAGATAGTACCAGAATAAAACAGATGCCCATGTAATAGTTACAGTATAGTCAGGAAGCAGACAAAGGCATTGCAGCATCCAATCACCTAAAGGGATCACACGTGGTTAGGAGAACTTATAAAGCAAAATTTTGAACAATATCAGGAAATTGTTGAGAGCTTTCATAAAGAAATATCTCAAATAACATAGGGAATGGTTAAAGTACTTGCCTTTCAATAAAGAGGACCAAAGCAAAATGGACATAAATGTCAGTTGGTTTTCACAAGCTGCCTATTATTCCAGAATCAAAAGTCAGAGACACACGACCAAAAAAAACCCAAATTTTTAAGAAAACTATCCATATCACTGAGCTCTGATTTGACTGAGGGGCCTGCTTCCAAAATAATATTGATAAGGAATTGACGATGATTTCTGCATTGGCCTTGAGTTTTGACAGGCACATAATATATACAACAGACAGAAGCAAGTGGAAAAGAAACTTTGTTTTATCTTATATTAAAATGTAAGGTTTATCTAAGCAAGAAAATAATTCTTAAGATGGAATAGGGCCAGTTCAATGGTCATAGGTCAGAAGTTGTCATTTTAGTAAGAAAGACCTGTAGATTCAAAGCAAATAGGGAATCAAAGTAGAACCTAAAGATTTGGAATGATGAAGTCAATATTTGTCTTCATTTTTAAGAATGGCAAACAGAAATTGAATAATTACAGGCATATTGTTATTGTGAAGTCATCACTTCTTTTCATTTTCTTCTTTCTCCTTTCTAGTCATGTGTCCTTCCTTCCTTCTCTTGTCTTTCTCTTGTCTCTCTTCCTTCAAGCCATTGGATCTTGGAGAGAATTAACATGGTTGAAACCTTCTAGGAAGTTCAATCCAGAGTTACCAAGACCTTAAAGTGGATAGAATGGGAAAGGGTTAACAATAGACAAGTTACTTTCTATGTCAGACATGAACAGTATAAGAAATATATCGATATCCATTTGGAAGGTGTTTGGGAGGCAGACAAAGGCCTTTGTGTTTCTCCAGCTAAATGGAGCAGAGCATCTGCTGGATTAAGCAGTGTTATGTAAGTTATCTAAGGTTATTTAAGTTATCTAAAGTAATCAGCGCCTTTACAAATGCTGAAGGGTCAGAAGGCAGTGAATTCACAGAAACAAGCAGCCCAAGTAAGGTAGTTAATACAATAATCCTTACCATTGGTCAAGCATAAAAATAAGCTCCTATTGTACACAATTTCTCACAGCACCTTACACAGTCATTCTATCTTAGATACTTAGTTGCTGCTTTTGTTAGTAGAACTTATAATTCATGAATATGGTCTAATTTTGTTGTTCTTATATATCTTTGACCACGAATTTCCTAAAGATTAATGTGCACATAGTGTTTCCTTTTGTTAAAATGTTTTGATGCCACAGGTCCCCACAGACAGGTAGAGGTGTTCATGAACCTTTCTGGAGATATTAACCGTTTTAGTTTCTGTGTTCTGCTTATAGATTTATCTACTGTGTTCATCAATGCTCTTGTATTTTCAAGTATTCTAATGATTATTTATTCTTTCGAATTAGATTTTTATCTCATTAAAAGAGATAACAAGCTAGCTAAAAGCCTTTTATTTTCAAACCAGTGTTCACAATTTAACTAACACAAGTAATATTGAGAGCTACAAGACAGTGCTTAGGGAGATAAATCAATATTTTACCCGATAAGTAAAGCACTTTGTCCTCAAGAAGAGAGCTTGAGTATTTGACTATTGTTTTTCATTCTTCCTCATCCTTTATTTTGGTTCCCCCTCCACATAATGACAGATGTACATTTACAAACCAATAGAATCATGACTGGGTCATGTTTGAAAATCTGTGATTGCTGTCTGCTTGCATTCAGAATAGAGTATTTGTTTCATATCCTGAGGTTAAAGGATCTTCAAATATTGATGTCAAGCCATGTTTCAGCTTTATCTCTTAACATACATATCAGCCTGAATACCATACTGTTCTGTAAATGGAGGTTTCTCTGTCCTGACCCATCCTTCATTCACTTCTAAATAATCACTCAAAGGCTTAATATCAATTACAGAATGTTTGGTCTATACTTCAAGCTCATTAATAACTAGATCTCACATTTAAGTACCCATTTCTATTAATCTATGTATTGCCACATGGTGTGGCTTTTACCATTCTGATGGTCAGATGGTCTGCTTGCTCCTTACGTGACTGCTTCACATCTTACTTGACTATGCCCTTCTTTCTCTCTGTATTCAGTTTGGCTTTTCCATCTACTATATTCTGCCTTGCTATAGGTCAAAGCAGCTTTTATTATCAATCAATGAGAGCAATATATACTCACAACTTACAGAGGGGTTTTCCCACAGTACTGTTGTTTCAGAATTACTAGGGTTTCCTGAAAAATGTGTGTCTCTCATTGGATTTTCACAAGCTCCTTCTCCCTTATGGAATTCCTTCTTTTTCTTGTAAATTACTAGGCTAGACCTCATTACCTATTTCACTATTCTCTTTGAAGGGCATCCTGGAGTACCGTTTTCTCCTATGTTGCAAAAGGTCGTAAATATTCCTATTACTTCAGTCATCATAATATTTTCCTCTTGATGGCTCTTTCCACTTTCCACTTCCTACAGGGTTTTTGGTTGATAATAGAACTTCAGAAGGAGAAAAGGGATTGAAGTTAAAGAATGTGTCTACCCTAATGCTGACTTCTTTTACTCTTTTCAAAATCTTTGTGAAAGCACTTTTCTGTCTGTAATGTCTAAACTGGTTTAAATGGTGCCACTGAGAAAACAAAACTGGGGTGATAGTTGAATAGACTTTTTCAAAATGGTTTGCTTTGTTTAAACCATCTACAGTAAAATGTAAACTTACATATGAGTTAAAACCAAAAGCTTTGTGCTTTCTTGCAGAAAAAAAGTAGTAGTTTAAAAATATCAATATTTGGAAGGTATGTTTCATTTTTATGTGAGAACCATGGTATAATTTCTATGTCCATTGGATAAGGTGCACTATAGATTGGAATTTGATGAGAGGAAGTGGGAACTGTTCTAGGTGTATAGCTTGTTTATCACATTGTTTTTACTTTTAGTAGCAGAATTCTTTTCCTACAAAAGCCAACAAAGAACTTTACTTAGGGGCTAGAGAGTTGTCTCGTTAGTTATGGGTACTTGATGCTTTTCCACAGGACCAGAATCTGGTTCCTAGAACACACGTGACAGCTCATAAACAGCAGTAAGTTCAGTTCCGGGAGATCCAACACCCCCTTTCCCACCTCCACAGGCACCAGGCCTGCATGTGGGGTGCAGCCATACCTGCTGCTCCAACAATTGCACACATTAAAAATAACAGTAAGGAAACCTAATTTACAGAGCTAAGAAAATGGAAATGCATAAGTGACAGAAGAGATTCTTTCTCAATTCTGCCACTAATTCCCTGGGGAATGATCATCAGTTCTTCAAAACAGGGTGTGTCACTGGACACAACATGGAATCTTCCAGTACACTGGGAAAAGCAAAGAGTTCAAAATTAGGCAGATTCTCTCATTCTGCCATGATCATGTACCAGCTGTGCTTACTGTTTATGCAAATCACTTTTATTTCTGTGTTCTGTTTACTTTCTTATAGAATTTGGATAAAAAGAACATTATAAAACTGTAACAACAATTGGATTATAATAGAAATTTGGATAATATCTAACCTAAGTGTGGACTAAGTGACTACTGTGAATGAACCAACTATATTTAGGTTATACCAAGTGTCATCTCTTTTAACTCCCAGGAGCTACATAATTAATTTTCTCTGTTTATTTTGACCTGTTTTTCCATGTAATTCTATTTTTGTCATTCTTTAAAGAACAGCTCATGGGAACATATCTAGTATTTGTGAGCATCAGAATTCACATGTCTGTGGAATCCTCACTACTAACCTTTCTCTCTGAGCCTAAACAAATTCCAGCATCTACGTCATTCTCGATGAATGACAGACCTTGCAAAAATTTCATGTAAAATAAAATAAATAGCTAACACATCACTGTATTATTAATATAATACCCCAAATCAGATATTTAATTACCTCGGTTCAATGACACATTGTTTTTTAAAAAAAGTCACTTTAATGTTAATTAAATGATTGTTATGTTATAAATATGTTAACTACAGTAGAGGTATATATTTTATTCATTTCACAACAATATCCCACCTGAAAAAAAAAAAACTTTTCTTTTTACAAAAGAAAAGGGTCTAAGAAGGAATTTTACAGTAATGTTATGTGGAAAAATCATGTTGTTATCTGTTGGTACTCCATGTAGCCTATTTATCTTTTGTGCCTGATGAAATGGACTCTGATTCACAGGCCTTGGCATATGCCTATTTCTAGACTCCATCACGCAGCTTCTATTTCAGTGCCTACATATATAGCTCTTTTCTAGATCATCTTGTCATCCTCCTCATTTAAAAGTCAGTTTTTCACATAACCGAATGTGAGCTTTCACGTCACTTTCACTGTCTAAGGCTCACTGACATGCAAAACAGCATCCATATACCAGGATGCCTTTAATCAGGACTCCCCTCAACAAGATCACAAGTAGAGATATAAGCTAAGTCAAGATCTCACAATGTGGTCCCGGGCTTGCCTTACTTCGTACGGTTTTTGTGGTAATCTGTGAGATATCTTCAATCCAATGTGTGGGTCTAAGGATATCTTTTAGATTTGTGTTGAGAGCATACGCAGTGAATCATCTTTATTTTAGGTGAATTGGAGGCTTTGGTTTTTATTTTGTCTTGACTCTCTGTCCTCACCTCCTTGCTGTTCTTCTTCTCTTCCTTTTCTTCATTTCTTCTCCCACCCTATCCTTCCTCCCCCCTCTCTTCTGTCTTTGTCATTCCATATCCTTACTTTTCTAGCAAAAGTATTTGATATTAAGTTTCTTAAGTTAATTTCGACAAATCAAGCATCAGTACTTCATCAGTATTTTTCTCTAAATTCTATCCTTTTTGAAGACACAATTAGACAGAAACTCCCAAACCCAATTCTGCAAGCTAAGAAACTCAACACATAGGAAAGTTTCCCATTCCTGCATGATATATGGTTCATTTTGTTCACCCGTAACTCTCACCCTGTGCATTTAGGGAGTGATGTGTCCCCTCACAAAGTTGTCTCTATCGCCAAGCAGAGTAGGTTGCAGGATAGCTTTTCTTCTCTCATTTTCCATACCTAGGCATTTGGTGATTATATAGATATCTGTTCTTTCATGAACAAATTCTTTTCCTTCCAAAGCAACAGATCTTTAAACTCACTTCACCAACTCCACTGACCCCTGAACTCCTTCCTTTCACTGTGGCTCCAAGCTGGTTTGAGAGCTATATGTAATGTTTGTTTTCACTTCTATAATCCAAACAGGAGCATTCATCATAAAAAAAAAAGTTTGCACAGAGCTCAAAACAACCCCTCCCTAAGTTGTTCAGGACAAAGACAGATTTTACCCGATAGCTTTGGCATTCTCTATACTTAGATGTTGCTATCACTCATTGCTGTCATCAAAAACAGTGCGTCCCTCAAACTTTCCAAATTGCAGGTTTGCAGGGCAATGTTTCAAAAGAGCTCCTCTCTGCCATTGTGATTAGAGATGAGGGTAAATGGCAGATATAGGCATCTTTGGAAGAGATAAGCTTTGATACCTGTCACAAAAGCATTGAGGATAAATAGGGGGATGGAAGGATCGTGTGCATGAGAGTATAAATGCCAGGAAAACCAGCCCATAATCACCAGAAAGGGAAAACGAACAAATTTCAAATTATGTTTATTGCAGGTGTTTCCTGTAAAAGGCATACTCCCAAACTAATTACATCCAAATGGCTACTTAATAGTGCCAGGTGGCTTTCTGGTAGTCTTTTCAGTCCTGTATCCAAATGTGCACCTTTTAAAGCATATGACCATACACAAAAAATACAGTATGTTCCTTTTTATAAAGCTACACAATGAGTTTGTAGGATAACACTCATTTTACATAGTTAATGAGAATAACTAATGAGAAAGTTAAGCGTGGCTGCAATGCCACATTTTCCCTTGTTTTTAATGAATACTGACATTTGTGCTCAATTAATGATGACACATATAATCATGCAAGACTTTGCTCTGATTCCAACACAGTAAGGCCAGACCATAAGGAGGCCTCCCTGTGTGATCAGATCAAAGCCCCTATGCAGTGTGTTTGTTCAGAGCATGACTGAAACCAATTAATCATATCTCTATAATTTTAAGTAACATGGCCAAAGAGCCACTGGGGAAAAGTCATGGAAGGGCACAGGTTCATGTCATGAAAGAGACAAGGCCCATGCCTGACAATATCTGCTTTCAGCTTTCTGCTTTGCAATTTTGCTCATGGGCATATAAATTAAATTTGTTAACTTTATTTTTAGTAAGAGATATAAAAATTATTCTTTGGTCACAATATATACACATTAACTACAATTATGTCAATATGTCTTTTTCTGCCTGTTTATGCAGTTTTTGATTTTTTTCCTTCCATCCTACTTTGGTGAGCTCTTTAGAGCAACTACAACTGCTAAGTGATAATGAGAATATTCTCCTAAGGAGATCGTTTGGAATTATTATGCAGTTTAAATAAATTATCACTTTAAAATTCTAATCAGAAAAATTTATATGAGGTAATTACGGTGACCCACCACAACTGGATTGATTAATATGTAAATGAAACTAATTCTACTCCAAAAGTTAATATAAAAGTATGTGTAGATATATATTCATAGAAATCAGGATTTCTCTTATTGAGAATTTTCCTATGGCTGTAATAAAATAACCTGATATTTGAAGTATAGAAAAGAAAGGCTTTATTTCAGCTCACAATTCAAAACTGAAGTCCATCATGGCAGGGAAGTCAAGGCATCTGAAACTTGAAGCAGCTCATCACATTGAGTCCAGAATCAGGAATCAGAATGCAAAGAACCTTTATGCTTAACTCATTTATCCCTTTTAACATGGACCTAAGATCCAACCACAGCAAATGATGCCACCCACAGTAGGTGTGTCTTTCCACCTCAACCAATGAAGAGAATTTCATAGAGGTATACTGAGATATCTCTCTCTTGGGTAACTCTCGATCTCATCAGTTGACAATTAAGATTAATCATGCCAGGAATTTTTGGGGGAAATCTGACATTGAGGTGACAGCACTACCTGACTTTTCTTTTCTGCAGCTGTTGCTATACTCTTGCCATTTGCATGCCACCGTTCTTATTTTAGACACTTAGACGCTGCAGCAATGCTTTGTGAAGAATAACCTAACAAAAGAGGGGTAAAGGCAGGATGAAGACTACGTGGACCACAGGCAACAGACATGGTTCAAGACTCAAAGGTTTAGTGAATAATGTAACAAATATGGATAATGGATTTCACGTACCTCTTTCTCCTCTAATTTAGTTAAAAACTGTTTCTTCCCTAGACTGGTATTTGTTGGGGATTTTCACACAATAAAAATTAAAACCTTTTAAACTTTCTTGTCCTAAACATCACATGGTGTGATTTAAAAGGCAGATTAGAGTTCTTTTGTGGGATGAGGTTATCAGAACCCATCAGGAGATTCCAGTTTAATTGATGGATCCACCATCAGCATCTATATTTCAAAGTCACCTATGTATCCACTACTTTTCAGTCTGGTGGGGAAGCTCACTTGGGCCTCATCCTGTCTCTTTTTGGTGTTTTGACTCAATTACATGGACTTCTGAATTGATAGGACAGGAGGTCACTAACATGAAAACCCATTCATTTAAGTATTCATAGAGCAAATGCATGTTCAACACATATTGTATCATGTTCTGTTCTAACTTTCTCAGAGAGAGAAGTGACCAAGTTAAAAACATTCCCACATTCAGATATTCCACTGTTTTCTGGGAAGGAGAAAGTTATGGTAATTTTCAAGGTGAATGAATTTGTTTAAAAATCTCTACCAAGTATAAAAAATGTGAGTTACCTACAGCCAGTGCTGATGTGGAACACAGATTGGAGAAAATATCCATGTTAGGTAAACACCTTAGAGATGGAGGCACATGGAGCTGAAGACTGAAGACAAGCAGACACTTAACATCCAAAAATCTGAGAAAAAAGCTTATAAGATGGAATCATGAAAATAAGTATCTTTTAGAGATTAGTTATAAAATGTCTCTCATTGAATAGTATTTTGAATGTTTTGTCCATAGCTGATGATGCTGTATTCTGGAGAATTTAGTAAGGCCCTCTCTGGAGGAAGTAGGACAGTGACATAAGTATTTTTTTTTCCTTTCTGTAGTCTTTTCTAGTCAGTCTCACTCTGCTTCCTTATTGGCCAAAAATAGACAACATTCCCCAAACACATCAGGCTCCAGCTACCAGCCCAAGCATATGGAGCAAAGACACAGTGATCTTTCTTAAAAAGAAGCCAAAAGAAATTATTCATCTTATGTGTAACTTGTTTCTGACCTTAAAGGATCCCACAGTTAAGAGACTGTGTATTTTTAAGGAGACATTGAACTTCTAAAGTATTAGAAACTTTAAAGAGTCTGAGACTTTTGAGGTACCATATTTTATATTGTGATAGTAACATGAGATATTAGGACAATTAAGAAAGGAAATGCTATGGTTTGACAATGATAAAGTTTGTGTGTCAAGTTGACAAGGGTTGGGCAGTATCAGCTTCTTTCAGCAGTCAACTTAACACAGCCTAAAATTATCTGAGAGATATCAACTGGGAGATTGCCAATATCTGATTGTCATGTGGACAAATTTATGATTAACTGTTTTCACTGATAATTGACAGTGGATGCTCAAGGCTACTGTGCACAGCATCATCCTCATACAGTCAATCTTGCACTGTATAAGAATGATCTGATCATGAGGGCGAGAATAAGCCAGTAAATGGCACTCTTTCATGGTTTCTGCTTTAGTTCTAGTCTCTAAGCTTTCTCTTCAACTCACTGTCCTGTCTTCTCACAGTTGTGGATTGTTATCTGGAAATGTAAGCTAAAATAAATCCTTTATCCTCAATTTGATTTTGGCCATGGTGTTTATCAAAGCAACACAAAAATAACTAAAACACCAGTAAATATTTGTATTAGGTATTTTATCACACAAATACAAATAATGTATAAAGCACATGAGATAACGTTTGGCTAGACATGCCACAAGAACAGCTTCAGAGATGTGTATGTGATATTGTAGGGAAACTGGTGATGGTAGAATAAAAAGGTTGCCTGAAGATACCTCATGTACAAAGAAAAGTTTGATTTACTTGGATTTGTAATGGGAAACTTTGAGGCAAGTAAAGTATATCTTCAGAGAAAATTTGAATAAAGATAGGAGAAAGAGACCATGCTGTGTGGCTTTGCTCTTGATAGTAATGGCATACAGAAAGATGATAATAACCAAGCTTTGGGGGTTTGCTTGTTCTATGTTTGTTTTTCGGCCAGTGTCTAAGTGTCATTCACTTTTCTTTCTTATCCATTCATTTTAGCAGTTCCATGTTTGGCAAATCTCTAGTACATTATCAGTTGGGAGAAGAAGTGATAAAATAAAAACTCTTACTTGCTCCCACCACACATGCTTTTATTACTTTCCTTCCACATTATAAGAATTAAAATTAAATAAAACCACTTTGAACTGGTCTAGGGGGAATTAAGATGATTCAGGAACACAGTATTAAATGCACAATCCAATGTTTCCTGGGCATTTTAGGTGTGATATTATATTATAAACCCATTTAATATTCATACGCCTTATAGAGCTAGGTCTCTCATGTTTACTTTATAGAAGGTTAATAGCTATCAAGAGTGGATACACTATTTGAATGCAGAAAAGAGTCAGATTTTGTTACAGATACAATGCTAATAACAGTCTATTATTCTTTCTCTGAAAGTTTCAAAGGACAATTTTTTGACATAGAATTGCCTCTAGGAAAGAGTAAATGGGTCAATCTAGTCCACAACATAAATAACTATTTCATTGTTTTCTTGTGAGCACGAGTCACCCTATTTATTGGAATCATAGAATCATTTATGATATATTTGAAAAGGATAATTTAGTGTACCACACTTCATTTGGTGAGTAAGAAAACTGAGACACACAGAATTCCAAATGCAGAATCAAGACTATATATTATATATTCTTACTTTTATGCCAATATTTTTAATTGTGCTAGATAAAAAGATCTTAGGTCCCATTGACTCTTCTAGAAATGGTGTGGACATCAACTTTGACTTTTCTCATGTCAAGGATTATCTGTATGATTAAGGAGATCTGCAACTCTGTTTGCTTTCCAAATGTTACTGTAGAATCATTGCTACCCACCAGCCACACATCTGTAAACCAGATTAAGATACTCTATGATATGTAGTATAAGCAATCCAGAGCTGGGCCTCACCTACATAGCTTTAAATATCAGGTGAGTTTAAGGAAGAAATCTGAGTAGTATTGAGTCCCAACTGATATATCTATAACACAGTTCCTGCATCTAAAACTTGGGCATAAATAAAGAAGATGGAGCAGAAAAAAATGTAAGAACCAGAAGGTCAGAAAATTTGCTGTGAGATTGTGTTTACTAGAAATATGTGAGATGATGAACACATAAAGTTTCATCAACATAACTGCTTAATCAAGATCTGAACAATGATGATACTAGTGGACATGCTAACATGGAATGACAACATTCACAGGGAATCAACTCTAAACAAAGAAATACAAACAACTATGGAATACTACGAACAAGAAAAATGGTTTCTCCCAAGATTGAACACACTGACTGGTTATACAATCAGTAGTCAGCTCTGAGATTGTATACATAGATGTAACATTATATAGGCTGTGTGGTTTGTATTTATGCATTCATACATTTTTATAGCAACAATTAAAGAGAAAAGGAAATGAATTTGGAAGAGAACAAAGGACACATGGTAAGAAAGAAAGAGGATAAAGAACTGATACAATTATAATTTTGATTTTTTAAATTATTAAAACAAAATCAGAGACTTTCCAATGTTCTTCAAGATCCCATATTTAATCAAGAATGGTCAGTGTGTTTGTGATACCATTATATCATAAGTCAGCAATAAAATACTTAGACTTTATCATAGGGTTCCTCCCCATGCTATTAAACTCATTTGGAATGTTCTTCTCTGCTATTTTAAATCCTCAGCCAGTAGCCTTTAAGTTATGCACCCACTTGGGCATGGCCTCTTACACTCTAAATGCCTATGTAAAGTGTGTGTTCCCTCTCGCTTCCAGCTGCTGGATTTGGTTGCTGTTCCCCATTAGAGCAGAGAACTGCAATCTGTGAGTCTACACCTAATTAAATAACTATTATACTCGATTTGGAGCTAGTGTGGGATTTCTTCTTAGTGTCGGTCTTCACTTCTCATTGCCTTTTCAAGAGATGTTCAAAATATATTGCCCAGAACTGTTCGTAATTTAATATCTCACTTTGTCTGATCTTAGACAAAAGCAATTACTAGTGTGTCTAAAACTGGGGCAACGTACATGGCTTGCAGCAGTGGTGAACAGATTTCAACCATGTTGGACTGTGTAGAGCAATCAAGCAGAGCCATAAATAACCTAGTAATGGTGCAGCTTAAGTTTTTAAGGGAGTGTCTAGCATTTTAAGAAGTACTTCTTGACAGTAAAGAATTACAAATACACAATAGGACAGATTCAGACATAAAAGACCTCTAAATAGGTCATAGTGTTGAATAGATGTATGTAGGCTTAGGAAAGAGAAGAAAAAGAATATAGATAGTTATAAAAAGAAATGGTTAAAAGCAGGTAAAGTTCTTATAGAGACAGAGTACAGACAGTCATAGATTAAAATGTGTTGTAATAGGCGGAGAGGGGATAGGTGTGTGGGTTGTATGTTCCCAGCACCCAGGCTCCCAAGACCCCAGCCGCTGGCCAGCTCAGCAGCTGGCCGCCTGCACCCGAAATAACCACATGACAAACTGGATTCATTTAAACTCTGCCTGGCTTATTATCACTAGCCTTTTCTTGGCTAGCTCTCATAATTAAACTAACCCATTATAAAAGTCTGTAAGTCACCACGTGGTGACGTACCGGAAAGGTCTAACCTGCATCCATCTGCGACGGTGGCTCGTGGCGTGGCGTCTGCTCACTTCCTTTCTTCTCCTCCCAGAACTTCCATTCTGTCTACTCCGCCCACCTAAGGCAGAACTGTCTATAAGCCAGGCAGCTCTTTATTTAACCAATCAAAGCACAGAAATACAGGTGGACCCTCCCACAAAAATGAATAAAGAAAAATAAGCCATGTAAAGATGGAAAATTCACAGAGTGTGGATCATGTATATTATTGTGTTTTCTTTAAATTTTTTGACTATGAATGAGCTAAGTAACTAACATATATACTTTAAAGTTATCTTGTTTTTAAAATTTGGGTTTAAGGATTTGTTGCTTTGGAAAAGAAGTTTAGCTTTTGTTTCCAAAGAAGATGAATACCTGTGGTTTAATTCCATGCTAATGTGGTTTGGTGGACCAAGACCGTCTCCTAACATGTCACCGTGAACACCCCCACACACAAATATTTCACCCAACAATTAGCAGAAATTAGTTTGGAGAAGTACTATGCCCATATTCCCAAACATTGTTTATAAATGTTTCTTTGCATTTAAAGAAGGATATGCTATAAAGATTTGCATTATACAAATTTTGGTCATTGATACATATTTATATATTTACATATTTAAGGTCAATTTTGTTGTGTGTGTATATATATACATATATATATGCTTCTGCTCTTGATTAAGATATTGTGTTTGTGCAGCTCATTTAAAAATATAATATATAATTTAAAAAATTAGGTTACCAGATAATTATCTCTAATAGTCAAGCTTATAGTCATGTTAGTTAAGTTTTCTAGATATGAAGATGTATTGTTCTGTTAGATAGGTATTCTTCAAATCTTTCAAAAATCTTCAGAATATGGCATTTAAAATGTTTTAAAAAGTTAGAACTTTTCATGACAATGAGATACATATGCTCCTGGCAGTACCAGTCTATTTCAAGAGGATGATGGACACCGAAGATGCTCCTTGTGGAGTTAGTTTGCCATTTGGGCAAGAAACTGCTCTTTCTTGGACTGCATAACGAACTGAACATGCAGAACCTGCAGAGAAATGACTGCTAAACTTCCCTTAAAGTGAGGTAATCCTTCAGGGTTCCTGCTTCATGAAAGAGTTTGCCTGACATTCTGTAGTACACAGAAGAAAATGACTGACAAACTACCAATATAAGTGGAACTGTCTTTGAAATTTCCTGCTTCATGGAAAAGTCTGACAGATACTATGGGCCTGTAGGTTGAAGATAAATGCCCCAATGGTACAAAAGAACTTTGGGTGACTGTCCAGGGAGCAAGATGTCTCTGTCATTTCTAGACTTTTGAAAGTTCCTTACAATGAATTTATTGTCTATATAATATTATATCCTTCTAGAGTCTTTGATGGATTTGAGGAATAGTTATTATTATAGTTATCTTTAGTTATGATAAAAGATAAAATATATATAAAATTTGTAACTATAATTTTTGCTTGATACCTGTTTTGTTATATGTAATTTTACTATGTTAAAGTTAAAACCTTCCTTTATATTTAAACAGAAAAGGGAAGGCGATATGGGATTCCCCTCTGTATGCTGTAAATACCATTGGTTAATAAAGAAACTGTCTTGGGCCTGCACAGGGAATAGAGGTAGGTGGGTAAAACTAAGTTGAATGCTGGAAGAAAGGACACAGTGTCAGGGAGAAGCCATATAGCCCCATTGGAGACAGATGCCAGGACATTAACAGGTTAGCCACAGCCATGTGGTGATACATAGATTAATAAATGTGGGTTAAATTAATATGTAAGAGATATCCAATAAGAAGCTAGAGCTAATGACCCAACCAGTGATTTAATTAATACAGTTTCTGTGTTATTATTTTTATCCTGGTCAGCTGGGACAAACAAGCAGCCCTCCTCCAACAAATTGCTTTGTCTGTTCCCTTTACTGCTTACATGAGGGAGAGCTACTCAGGAATTGATCATACAGTGTGTAAAAGGCCTTTTGTATGTTAAATACAGAGTTAGGAATGGACAAGAGTAAGTTTCATTAAGACAAATTTCCTGCCAAGGAGTAACATACGGCAGCAAGATTAATAGATTAAGGGATCAGTACAATGAGCATAAAAATCTTCTGGAAACTCTGAGGACATATTTTTACTAAGTTGAAGCCTATGACTATTTAAATCTGTATATCATATGTCAGAGGATATTTACAACAAATTTCATCTCTTTATATAGTAACTTTCTGTTATCTATTTCTGTACATATCATGTATTTTTCAATTCTATCAAATAAAACTAGTATCTTTATATTACAATAGTATTAGTTTAACATAACACAACATTTTGCCTCTTATTTTGAAGAAAATATTTGGAAATATTTATGCATATATGTAGTCATAACATGAATTTCTCAAAGTACATGTTAAAATGCTAAAATTCTTTTATTATTTTATTTGATATCAAATTACTCATAAAATTACATGTTTAATAAACTGTCATAAAACCTTCCATTAGTGATTTAAACTACTTATAGTTTATAAATTTGATTTCCATCTTTGCTATTTTTAGTCTTGCTGGCATTAATTTACTTAAAGAAAGACAATTATTTGTCAATTTCAGTGTTATGCCTCCAGCATGTGATGAATCCTTATTAAAACTGCACTACCTTAGGATCCTATTTCCATTATATTGTCTCTATTTTTTGGCATAAATGATAACAGTATCAATCACAATTTTTCTAACAAGCTGTTATATGAATTAGCAATCTTACAAAAATATAAGGTAGTAAGATGAAAAGAAGTACCATATTTTTGTTTAATACAAACAAAACAGAAAATACTTGCTATTGAATTTACCTCTTCACCATTTCAAGTTCCTTCAGTTTTGAACAAATAAATTCTGGTTGCCATGTTCAACAATTATAATGCAGAAAATAAATAACATGTCAGTATCCATTAATTTTCTTGCTAAAAGTTGATTTCAAAAGACAAGACACACCTACCTGTATTATATTTTTTCTTTTCTTTTTTTATCTTTTTAAAGAAAACAAACTATCTTTTATCATTATACATACCAATCCATGTTCCCACTACCTCTCCTCCACCCTCTTCCTCTATCTAACCCCCAGCCCACCACACATCCACTCCACAGAGATGTAAGGGGAAGGTTGATGAAAACCCAGGATAACCAAAACATTTCTGCTCAATAAAGGAACTTCCAGAAGTGTCACCATCCCTGAAATCAAGCTCTATTACAGAGCTACTGAAATGAAAACCACTTGGTATTATCATAAAAAAAGAGAGGTTGACCAATGGAATCAAATCAAAGACACGGATATTGATACACATAACTATGAAGCCCCTATTTTTGACAAAAGAAAGCACTTTCAACAAATGGTGATTTCATAAGTGGATGTCAAGATGTAAATGAATCCAAATAGATCTGTATCTATTCCCTGCACAAACTCAAGTCCAAATGGATTAATGGCCTCAATATAAATCTGACCACACTGAACCTGATTGAAGAAAAGATGAGAAGTAGCCTTAATGAATGGGCACAGGAGACCACCTCATAAATACAATACTAGTAACACAGACACTAAGAGCAACAATAAATAAATGGGACCTCCGAAACTGAGTAGCTTCTGTAAAGCAAAGGACACAGCCAATAAGACAAAAAGACAGCCTACTGAATGGGAAAAGATCTTCACCAATCCCACATCAAACAAAGAACTGATCTCCAAAATACCTAAAGAACTAAAGAAATTAGACATCAAAATTCCAAATAACCCAATTTAAAAATGGGGTACAGAACTAAACAGAGAATGCTCAACAGAATAATCTCAAATGGCTGAAAGACACTTAAAGAAATGTTCAACATACTTAGCAGTCAAGGAAATGCAAATCAAAACAACTTTGAGATTTATACCATTCAGAATGGCTAAGCTCTAAAACACCAGTGATGGCTTATGTTGGAAAGGATGTGGAGTAAGGGCAGAACTCATCCGTTGCTGGTGGGAATGCAAATTTGTAGACCCACCTTGGAAATCAGTATGGCAGTTTCTCAGAAAACTGGGAATCAACCTACCTCAGGACCCAGCAATACCACTCTTGGTCATATACCCAAAAGATGCTCAATTATACTACAAAGTCATGTAATTAACTATATTCATATCAGCATTATTTGTAACAGCCTGAACCTGAAAACAACCTAGATATCCCTCAAGCAAAGAATGGATAAAGAAAATGGCACATTTACACATTAGAGTATTACTCAATGGTAAGAAAAACAATGACATTTTGAAATTTGCATGTAAATGGATGGAACCAGAAAACACCATCCTGAGTAAGGTAACTCATATCCAAAAAGATGAATATGGTATGTACTCATTCATAAACAAAGGATATTGAACCTACAGTTCATGATCCTAGAAAAGCTAAGTAACAAGATAAACCTTAACAAATTCATATATAGATCCACCTGAAAAGTCTAAATAGAAGTTCATTTGACAAAATTGGGAGCATGGGGTTAGGGGAAAGGAGGGTGGAAGGGGAACAGGAGGAAAAATGGGGATGGGGAGGAGAATGTAAAGGCATGGGATAGTCGAGATGGAGAAAGAACAGAGATGAGAGCAAGGAAAGAGATATCTTGATAGCCATTTTCAGGCTATCAAAAACCTGTTTCTAGAGAAATTCCCAGGAATCGACAAAAATGACACCAACTAAGACACTAAGCAATATAGGAGAGGGTGCCTGAACTGGCCTTGTTTTATAGTCAGACTGATGACTATCTTAAATATCACCATAGAACCTTCATCCAACAACTGATGGAAACAGAGGCAGAGACCTGCATTGGAGCACTAGACTGAGCTCCAAAAGTGCAGTTGAAGAGTGGGAGGAGTAAGAATATGAACAAGGATGTCAAGACCATAATGGGTACACCCACTGAAACAGTCTACCTGAGCTAATGGGAATTCAACAACTTCAAACAGGGAAATAAAAGCATAGGTCCATATTAGTCCCTCTGAATGTGGTTGACAGTGTCATTGCTGGGTCAGACTGAGAGGCCACTGGCAGTGGCACCAGGATTTATCCCTATGCTTGTACTGGCTTTTTGGGAATGTGTATCACATTTTCAAGCGGCCTTCAAGTTTCTTGACTGACACTTTCTTTCAGATAAAACACTAACAAGATAAGAAAAGGGATTCTTTTAGTCTTTTTGAACGTACTATGTTTCATTATTTCCACACACACTTTGCTTCAATGATACCCAGTCTCTTAGTAGTTCTTAAAGACAGGTAATATATGTTCAATCATAACCATAGACCAAAATGAAGATAGGTATGCAAGAAAAAAACTATGATTTGTTTGAGGGTAATATATCTTGCAGATTATCCTTAGGTAAACATTTCTTCATATTCTGTCAGATTTTCTGGGATTTGGATTCTGCTAATCTATTTATCTCACTTTTTCGTGCCTACCATCAAGTCTTATATTGTTCCCTGATTAGACATTATATATCTTGCTGTATGGGAATGTCTTTGCTTCTTCTGTTTTGTGTCCTCTATCTATGAGGCCTTTTCTCCTCATTTAAGTATGTCACACATCTTTCATCTATTTCATGATATTGATTTCATCAATATCACCTAAGAAGAAGCTCCCTTCCAATCATTCTCTGTCACTCCCTTAAGTGTTAACAACCCTGTTTTGAATACTCAGCACTTTGAGCACTTGCTGTATATCTTTTGCTTACTATACAGCACTGTGTTTTTTATTTGCTAATTCATATATAAACTTTGTGAAGTAAGAACCGTGCTTTTTTTTAATCTGTCTCTAGTTTTTTATTCTGCTGGCTGATTCTGTCTAAAGAAAGAACAAATGATGCTATTATGTAGAGCTTCAATCAACACAAATAGCTCTAGATGCAATGAAACTCATCAGTTATGACTAAGAATACACTCCAGGATTTTACTCTGAGGGTTGTAGTCTTGGCTCAGTAATGTCTGAAAGCATTTCTTGTATTCTCTTATATAGGAAACTGAAAAAAGTTAAGGCATTCCCAATGTCTTCCTGACTGAAGTGGCATAAAAAGAAATCAGGTTACTTTGCCATAAAGGAAGAAACAGAGCAAAACTTATCTGAAAGAAACAAATAAGAAAGCAATTTTGCACTTCCAAACAGTAATAGCCATACTGTATCACAAAGAACTAAAAAGTACAGGTAGAAGTCATATTGGTAATTATTTACAATATGACATAATGACCTTTATGACTGCATATTTAGAAGCTGTTACCTTATTCTGTCAATGTTTAATAATCATTATAAATAATAACAAAGCATTATTGAAACATAAACAAATACCCATAGAAGTAGTATATATTATTAAGCAATGACAAATATTTTGTAGAAAATATATCTTCTGCTCTGCGCATACTAAAGGAAAACTGGAAAGAACAGATGGCACAGATCTTTAATTCTAGTGTTACAGGAATTAATAAGTTTTGAGGAAAATGAGAGCAGATTTGTTTCTCCCTCTTGGGTAACTTTTGACCCCATCTTTTGTTATTGTGGTAACACTAGAAAGGGAAATGCCCTCCATACAATTTAACTTACCATATAATATTATTGAGGAGTTGGATTTGTTTAGGTGCATTAAGAACAAAACATACAAAAAGCAAAAATTAAAAATAAAATCTATCTATTTCTACCTCTGGACCCTGGGTAGACATAATATTTTATTCAACCCAAAACATTACACATTCCCCTATCCTATTTTAAAGAGTATATTTATATATACACACATATAATACTTTAGTTTAATGAAAAGAAAAACTTTAAGAACTATGTAGGGAAAATTATATTTAGGTAAGCAAAAATATCTTGCTTTATGAACATGAGTCATAAAATTCAGAAAGCATGCAATTAACTGTACTATGGGGGCAGATAACTCCTCTCTGTCATTCTGTCATGGCTATGAGTCAATGGGAAATCAATCAATCTGTAAGAGAAATACCTTGAAACTATGTGTCAGTGTTTTAGATTATTCAAGTTAGAGTTTTAAATAAAACTTTGCATTGAAATGACAAGAAACAGTTGATAGAGTGGTATGAAACAATATTTCTAGCCATTTCAACTTCATTTTCTTGCACTGCCTTCTGAACCTTGCACATTTTATTTCTTTCTTATATTGAGTGACTTTTCAAGTGGTCCTGCCGTGAGCCAGTAGAATTACTAAGAGGGTTCTGATTTCATAGCTATTTTTTATTATATTTGTAATCTGGTCTTAAGTAGAGCTAAAACTCCAGGGCCACTATTTCAGAGTAGTAAAGATTGACATCTAAATTATGATCTCAAAAAAGTACCAGGTCATAACGTTCATTGAATGTAAGAAAGAAAAAAGAAGAATTTGTCTATGAAAATGTTGGCTATCTGACATTTTTGAGAAAATTTCAAGCATGTTATATTTCAAATCTCAGCAATAAAAATGTAATAGACATTTGGCTTGCATCTATTATTCTTGCTTGTTCTGAGGTAAAGCGCCTCAAATATGGTACTAAATTGCTTTCTTTTTATTGGGGAAAATATGATTGTACATGTTTTAAGAGTTTAAAGTGAATGTTTTAGGGATTAGTAATAATCAATGCTAAGACTTAATACAAAAACATATTTTGTTGGAAAAGGAAATAAGAGGTTAATGCTATGATGAGATTCAGTTCCAGTGGTAGCCATAGCACCAAGAAATCTACATATTTTTACATTTAAATATCTGTCAGTTAATACAAGATGAATGTTCCATCTTCCTTTAGTCATATGAATGAAGTCCAAAGAGTTAGGAAAATACATCTAAGTTTACTAGACGAAAAATTCTGTGCAGCTGGAATGAATTTCAATTTTCTTCCACTCATCTTTTCAAATGAACTTCAAATAGTACCACTAAAGGTATTCGTGATTAACCTTAGGGATCCTGTATGACAGATGCTTAGCATTTGTGTTACAAATCTTCTATGTAAAAGAGAATAATAAGAAATTTGATGATTGGTTTTAAATGAACCAAATAACTATCTTTAAAAAATTGTGTACAGTAAGAAATGAGGAAATAGTTGTTGCATTAAATGATGTCATTAGAAATCAGACAAAGAGCTATTCCTCAAAAATCTCTGGTCATTCGGGCACAGGGCCCTGCCCGGGTACAGGATTTTTTCCAAGCCCAGCCCAGCTTCCCCCTCCAGCTGTGGGGTCCTAGGACCTCACAAAGCAGCAAGCTCCAGGGCTAAGGCTCTGGGGATCTGGGAGTGAGTACAGGGAAGCAGGGGTTATTTGTGCCAAGGTGCTACCTCCACCAAGCCTGCGCTTTTGCCTCTGTGATCCTGGAGCATCAGGGGACCCTGATAGAGTCCCAGCAGAAACATCTGGAGGGGTAAGTCAGTCCCCACCCAGGGCCCACCCAGACCTGAAAGGGGTGCAGGGACACTCTATTCCCCTAAACTCTCTGGTCATTCGGGTGCAGGGCCCTGCACAGGTACTGGATTTTTTCCCAGGCCAGCCCAGCTCCCCCTTCCAGCTGCGGTGTCCTAGGACCTCACAAAGCAGCAGGCTCCAGGGCTAAGGTTCTGGGGCCAGGGAGTGAGAGAGGGAAGCAGGGGATATTTGTCCCAGGGAGCTCCATCCACCAAGCCAGAGCTCCATCCACCAAGCCCGCACTTTTGCCTCTGAGATCGTGGAGCCTCAGGTGGCCCTGATCTAGTCCCAGCAGAAACATCTGGAGGTCCCAGCAGAAACATCTTGAGGCCCCAGCGGAAACATCTGGAGG
>JAQHUG010000086.1:2316420-2339728 GCA_028555095.1 Dicrostonyx torquatus
ATCTATTGGGAGCTCATCAAATCCAGCTGGACCAAGACTGAATGAGCATATGACCTAACTGGACCCTATGAATGTGACTGCCAGTGGGGACTGACAGATAATCCAATGATAATGGCACCGGGACCTAGCTCTTCTGCATTTATTGGCTTTTTGGGAACTTATTCTATATGGATGCACATCTTCCTAGACAGAGATGGAGGGGGGATGACCTTGGGCTTCCCATAGGGCAGGGTATCCTGCCCCATCTTAAGGAAGCAGGGGGAAGGTGGGGGGTAGTGTGGGAGCGGGAGGGCCGGGAACAAGGGGAGTAAATGTAAATTTTTCTTTTAACAATAAAAAAGAGGAAAAAAAGGAAAAAAAAAGAAATCAGACAAAGATTTATATACTTTACAGAACCTTGCATTTAAGGAAATGATGGCCAAGTAATAATCTGGAGTAACTGCTATACAAACCAAGTAATAAACTGGTGATGGGTTAGATGCTGTCACATAGGACATTCCATTCAATTGCCTTAAAACAAACTTTAGGTAATTGTGTCTGCAAAAGTAGACATCCAAGGTAGTACCTTCCATATGTGTTTTAATGACAAATATACATATGTATTTCTTTTTTTTCCTTTATTTCCAAAGAAAAAGAGAGAGAAAAAACACTACAATATCACAACAATGTCATTATATACTTGGGGTAAAGTGGCAGAAAGTGATTGATGACCTTCCAAATGATTGATGCCAGAGAAAGTCAAAATGAAGAGATCAAGCACTTTCTCACCATTATTGATCAAATCCGGACTATCAATTTGGACTTGCAATTTAACCCTGTTAAAATTCAGAAGCTAGTGTATAGACCTCTTTCCTCTTGCGGCCACTGCTGGATTGCAGCCGCCAAAATGAAGTTCAATCCCTTTGTGACTTCTGACCAGAGCAAGAACTGCAAATGGCATTTCAATGCACCTTCTCACATTCGGAGGAAGATGCTGTCTTCCCCCCTTTCCAAAGAGCTGAGACAGAAGTACAATGTTCGATTAATGCCCATTCGAAAGGATAACGAAGTTCAGTTTGTCCAGGGGCACTACAAAGGCCAGCAGATTGGCAAAGTGGTCCAAGTATACAGGAAGAAATATGTCATCTACATTGAACAGGTGCAGCGAGAAAAGGCTAATGGCACAACTGTCCACGTGGGCATCCACCCCAGCAAGGTCGTTATCACCAGGCTAAAGCTGGACAAAGACCGAAAGAAGATCCTGGAAAGGAAAGCCAAGTCTTGACAAGTAGGAAAGGAGAAGGGCAAATACAAGGAAGAAACAATTGAGAAGATACAGGAGTAGGGGCGTCTCAGTTTTCATTATAGACTGCTTGAGAAGTCCAAAAAAAATTCAGAAGCTATATAGACAAAATAGGATATATAATAGATAAATAGAGATGGAAAGATAGATAATGCAATACTGCACTCTCTCTCTCTCTCTCTCTCTATATATATATATATATATATATATATTCCATTCTAATCATTTTTGTATATGTTATGCACTGTTAGTGTTAATTTTCTGAAAATATGACCACATATCTTTGAAAGGAAAAGAAAGTCACATCATTCTAAGCTCAGAAACACAATTTCAAGCTATAAACAAAATGCAGTTCAGACGAACCTGAATTGTAAGTGATTTATAGCAAAGAAAAGACTGTGAGAACTATTGACTGAGGTTTCTGTCCTGCCTGGTCCCACAGCCGTTCAGTCCAAAGAAAGACACAGTGGCCTACATTAATTGTAAACTGATTGGCCCATTACCTCAAGCTTCTAATTAACTCTTACATCTACATTAGCCCAGAATTCTTGTCTCTATTAGACACATGGCTTGGTACCTTTTATCAGTGAGGCATTATTATCTTGCTTTCTCTTGTCTGGCTTCCTCTGTGATGACTGCAGATTGAACTTTTTCTCTTCCCAGGTTTCTCCTGTTCTTGTTGTCCCACCTATATTTTTCGTCTGGCAACTGGCCAATCAGCATTTTATTAAACAAGTACAACTGACAAAACTTACAGGATATAAGACCATTGTCCCACAGCACTCTCCCCCTCCCCCACATTTTTTTTTAAAAAAAGAACTCTCAAGAGACTCCTAGGACAGCACAGTAAGAGCTGGAGGAAATAAGCTTCACCGGGAGCAGAAGCCAGGAGCAAATCCAGCTCTGGGAGCCAACCCATTTCTGGGACACTGCAGACCAGGATTGAGCCAAGGACATGACCCAGAGTCTGCGACCTCCACCTGAACCGGCGTGGGACAGAACCTGTTACCTAGGACACAGAGAGAAAAATCTCCACAAAGAGCAGAAGCCAAGAAGCAAACCCAGTCTCGGGTCACAAGCAGATTAGGATTGACCCAGCAACCAGATTCAGAGCCAATGATCTCCACCAGAACAGGCATGAGGGATTAAACCCCTGAACAAGTGAGCCAGATCCAAAGACGGCTGAGGGTCCAGATGTGAATCTGGGACATTCAAGGGAGTAGACCTAAGCCTACCTAAGCCTAGTGGGTCCAGTCAAAATTCTAGGACCTCCCAAGAACCAGGCCAGAGCCAGGACCTCTGCCAGCCTGGGCACACGTGAACCTGGGTCCTCTGAGGGGATAAATAGGAACCAGAGATTGAGGAGGCACCAGGCACAAGTCTGGGACCTTAGAGAGAGTAGACCTGAGACAGGTCTTCTGGGGTTCAGGCATTGGTTTGGTATATCAAAGGGAATAAACAGGAACCTGGTACAACCTGTGGGACCCAGCACAAGTCTGAGACCTCTGAGGAAGTAAACAGGTCCTCTGCAGGTTCAGGGGCACCCGAGCCTAGAACCTCCCAGGCAGTAGACTGGAGTCAGGAACACTTCCAAGGTCCAACCCAGGGACTTCTGAGAAAAGAATCCAGACTAGGATGTACAGATACAGGTCAAAGGCCATAACATAAGCCAAAGTTGCCCCAGGTGAGAAATTCTACCTTGGGCAACAAATTCCACAGGAGTGGAATTTAAAGAGACCCCTAGGACAGCACAGCCAGAGCTGGAGGAAACAAGCTCCATTGGGAGCAGAAGCCTGGAGCAAATCCAGCCTTGGGAGTCAACACAGTCCTGGGACACTGCAGACCAGGATTGAGCCAATGACCTTACCTCCACCAGAACTGCAGTGGGACTGAACCAGTTACCTAAGACACAGAGAGAAAGAGCTCCACCAGGAGCAGAAGCCAAGACGCAATCCTAATCCCAGTGCACAAGTGGATCAGGATTGCCCAGCGACCAGATCCAGAGCCAACAATTGCCAAAAGAACAAGTCTAACTCGAAACCAGAGACTTCTGCAAAAGGAGATCCAGACCAAGATTTACAGAAACAGATCAAAGCCAGCAGCCTAGGCCAAAGTAGACCTGAGACAGCAAACTCAAAGGGAGGAGACCAAAGCACAGGAGGACTGAGCTACCTCCAGGAACAGGAATAACCAATAGGGTAACTAGAACTGTGACACTGACTTTACCACGCGGAAAACCATCTTAGCTTTTGATTCACTGGCACCTAGAATCCCAATTATTCAACAGAATCTCAGACAGCCCCAACCACACCCATTAGAGGAAAAGATGAGTAGAAAAGGTAAGATCATATGCTACACCACAAAGAGCAAAACAATACCAGTTAAACCTAAAGACCATACTAACCTAAGACCTGACCAACCAAATATGGATGAACCAGAAGAAAATGATCAAAAAAATAACCTCAAGAGAATGTTTGAAATTCTTAAAGATGAAATGAAAACTCACCTTAAAGAAATGGAGGGAAAAAACCCAAAAAATTGAAAGATATCAGCAAATCACTTAAAGAAGACAAAAAAAAAAGAACTCAAACATATAACAGAAACCCTTCAGGTCTTGGAAACTGAGATAGAAAAAATAAAGAAAACACAAGCTGAAGGAATTATAGAAACAGAAATCATGAGGAAAAGAACAGGAACCACAACTGCAAGTACAAAGAACAGAATACAAGAAATATAAGAGAGAATCTCAAGTGCTGAAGATAAAATAAAGAAAATAGACTCTTCAGTTAAAGAAAACATTAAATCTAACAAAAACTTAACCCAAAATATCCATGACATATGGGACAACAAAAAACGGCCAAATCTTAGAATAATATAGAAGAAGGAGAAGAAGTTCAACTCAAAAGCACAGAAAATTTATTTAACAAAATCATAGAAGAAAACTTTCCCTCCCTCAAAAAAGATATGCCTATGAAGATACAAGAAGCTTACAGAACACCAAATAGACTGGACCCCCCAAAAAGTGTCCTCTCGCCACATAATAATCAAAACACTAAACATCTAGACTAAAGAAAGAATACTAAGAGCTGCAAAGGAAAAATGACAAGTAACACATAAAGGTAGACCTATCAGAATTACACTTGACTTCTCAATGGAGACAATGAAAGCCAGAAGGTTGTGGTCAAGCATTATGCAGACATTAAGAGACCACGGATGCCAGCCCAGACTAATATACCCAGCAAAACTGTCTATCACCATAGAAGGACAAAACAAAATATTCCATGACAAAACAAGATTTCACCAATACCTAGCCACAAATCAATCCCTACACAAAATACTACAAGGAAAACTTTAACCTAAGGAAGTTGGCTACACAAACAAAAACACAGACAATTGATGATATCATTACAGCAAATTCCAAAGAAGAAAAAACACACAAATTAATATCACCAGCAATGAAAACCAAATTAATAGGAGATAGCAACCACTGGTAATTAATATCCCTTAGTGTAAATAGACTCAGCTCACCCATAAAAAGACACAGGCTAACAAATTGGATATAAAAACAGAACCCATCTGTCTTTTGCATACAAGAAATGCATCTCAACCTCAAAGACAGACATTGTCTCAGAGTAAAAGGTTGGGAAAAAATATACCAACCAAATGGACATAAGAAACAAGAGGATGTATGTATCCTGATATCTAACAAAACAGGGAAATGGATGGAACTAGAAAGCATTATTTTGAGTGAGGTATCCCAGACACAGAAAGACAATTGTCACATGTACTCACTCATATGTGGCTTTTAAACATAAAACAAAGAAAGCCAGCCTACAAACCATAATCACAGAGAAGTTAGACAATGATGAGGGCACTAAGAGAGACTTACATAGACCTAATATACATGGGAAAATATAAATAGACAAGATCTCCTAAATAAATTGGGAGCATAGGGACATTGGGGGAGTGTTGAAGGGGTAGAGGGGAGAGACAGGGAGGGGAGCAGAGAAAAATGTACGGCTCAATAAATATCAATAAAAAAGTGGAAAAAAAGAACACTGAATCGAATCTCCTTTGCTTATCTTTTTTTGCTGACCATTATCCATAACAACTTGTAACCAACATTCTAAACAATGACAAATA
This sequence comes from Dicrostonyx torquatus, assembly GCA_028555095.1. NCBI lineage: Eukaryota > Metazoa > Chordata > Mammalia > Rodentia > Cricetidae > Dicrostonyx > Dicrostonyx torquatus. The sequence continues at coordinate 2,321,846 of JAQHUG010000086.1, forward strand.
GCTATAATCCATTTTGCGGGGATGTGGGCAGTTTTCTAGGCTACTTCTTGCTGATTGGGGGTGCTAATAATCTTATGGGGAATTAAAGAAAATTGAGAATTATGTTCAAGTCCTGACTGGACTATTCTGTGAGGCTTGATCATCTCAGCCAGAAGTCTTGAGGCTGCTTTGGATATAGATCTCAGACATGTGGGCCATCTGCTTCTATCGAAGATTTCTCAGAGGGTGTCTTCCTTGATCAAACCTGATTTTTCTTAACCCAGAATGAATCCACAGCCTGTCCCTTTCAGTCTGAATCAAAAACAAAACTTCTTCTCCAAAGTAACATATCTTCTGACTTAAATTTTAAAGTCAAGGCATTTCAAAATATATATATTGAATTAGTCTAGCAGAATTTATAATAATAATAATAATAATAATAATAATAATATATTTACCATTTTACAGTGTACATTTCTACCACTGATTAAGATACTTATATATTGTTTATGTATTGATACCATATTGCAATGTATACTTGTTAATTGTTTACATTTGGAGGGTCATTGTCCTCATTTATCACACAGTTGTTTATTCACTTAGTCTTTAAGTCATATAGATATTAAGAATTGTAGATCAATAGTCATCTATGTTTGTCATATTTATAGCTAGACTTATCAGGTTCTTTAGATACATAGAGATTATATTCTGTATAAATAGTCTTCAACCTCTTCAAAGAGCTGTAGAAAATGGCATTTAATCTAACCTAGAATTCTGTGGTAAAGAGACACAAATGCTCCTGGCTACACCGATCTATTCCCGAGAGACTGTTGAGCGCCAAAGACACTCCAATTGGAGCTTGTCCTCTTCTTGGCAAAACCGGCCTCTGGGCAAGGAACTGCCCATACCTCAACTACTGACAAAATACATAAAAGCTGGAAATGGATAAGCAGTACTGTCAAATCCTGCCAAGACAGGGTAAGATGGTTTTGAAAATTTTCTTGCCTTTAAAAATAATCTGTCAGTTATGCTAGGCCTTAGCCAAAGTTGGTTGCTTCAACACTGCAAATGTGACTTTGGGTTATTGGCCAGGTAGCCAGCTGTCTCTGTGACTTGTTACATATTTTGGAAGTTGTTTGATTGCACTTCCTAATCACTCAGGTAATGTTATTTCCCTTCTCAGATCTTCGATTGGGTTGAAGATTAGATAAATGTAGTTAGTTACTTTCTTCTCACGACTTGGCCAATTTATTGATTGCATAAGAATTAAGTTAGTTGACTGAGATGGAGGGGGGAGGGCCTTGGGCTTCCCATAGGACAGGGTATCCTGCACCATCATAAGGAAGCAGGGGGAGGGCAGTGGGGTAGTGGGGGAGCGGGAGGGCCGGGAACAAGGGGAGTAAATGTAAATTTTTCTTTTAACAATAAAAATTAAAATAATAATAATAATAATAATAACCAAATGTTATATTTCAGTTTTTGTTTCTTCAGCTTCAAACATTTCAAAGACAGCAAAATAACATACAGTATCTAGATTCTCTGTGTATTTCCTAACTTTATGTGATTTTACAGGCTGCCCTGTAACTCACTCTGTACACCAGGCTGTCTTTGAGTTTACAGAGATCTGCCTGCCTCTACTACCTGAATGCTTGGATTAAAGGTGTGTGCCACCACACCTAACTACTCTCTCTTTCTTTTTTAAGGACTTCCTCTTTCTTCTCTCCCCTAAACCTGCATATATTTTTAAACACACTATAAACCACTTAGAGATTTTTTTCTCATCTGACTCTATATTTACTGTATATCTCTCTTTTTAAGACCATACAAGGTTTTAATTTGCTAACTGATATGGCTAGGATTAAAGCTGTGACTTTGATGGCTGCATTCACCCCATTCCTTAGCTCTCTGAGAATGTAGCTTCATAGTGGAAGTACTGGTGGAAGCCATGTTTATTGACACAACTATATGGAATTTCAAGGTCTCTGCCACTACCAAGAAGCATTCTGTCCACTATCTATGAATACTATTTTTTTGCTGGTGGGTCCTCTTAAAATAGCTGCAATGTTTTTGCAGCTAAAGTTTTGTCAAGAAGCCTCTCTTAAATGAGACGTGCTTGCCTCTAGCAAACAGAGTCCACCTAAGAAAATGCTGCTAACAAGAATCTGTGCTTAACTCTGTTCTTTTCTGTCTAGAATTTCTTTCTAACTTTCTCAGGTTTTATATGAATATAGTTGTCCAGGTTGGCACCATTAGTTGACTGAGGTTTCTGTCCTGCCTGTTCCCAGAGGTGTTTAGTCCCAAAGAAACACACAGTGGCTACATTAATTGTAAACTGATTGGCCTATTAGCTCAGACTTCTTATTGACTCTTACATTATAAATTAGTCCATAATTCTTGTCTGTGTTAGCCACATGGCTTGGTACCTTTTATCAGTGAGGCATTCTCATCTTGCTTTCTCTGTGTCTGGCTGCCTTACAGGATATAAGAAGTTTGTCCCACATAATGGAATTGCTTTCCCCTTCTTCTGACAGGGTGCTGAGTGTGTGTGCACAAGTAGAAAGGAATTATGGAGACAAATATGTAATCTTCACTACAGCACAAAGCCAAGATTAAAATTTTTGATTGCTAATTTCAAGGTTTTAACTTGTTGATTAATATCTTGGAATGCTGATGCCACATTACATGTTGTGAACATTATATCAAGTAGTAGCACAGAATCAGGGAGTATAAAGTATAAGTTTAGGACATATGCCCTAATAATAAATGTAAACAGAGTATAGATACTCTATGATATACATTTCATATTCTTATTTTAAGGAGGTGATTTTGTTATGAGTATTATATTCCTTTTTTAATAAATATTATATGCAAAGTAGGTTAAGTGGATTTCCCAAGCTGACACAAATAATGTGGAATAAATTCAAACTGAAAATATATCTAACACAATTCAAACTGAAAATATATCTGTACTTTCAAAACCCAAGTTTAAGGCACTAATCTTGATACTATACCTCATGGTTTTATTTTACTTTCTACCTACAATATTATCACTTTATGAAGTGGTAGGATTCCATGGGCTGAACTGAAATGTCAATAATGGCATTAATGTCTCATCCTAATTTCAATACAATATACAAAATATGAATTGTGGTACAAGTAGCTACTTGCGATGGTAACTTTATTATTAATTTTCAATTAATCAGCTCAGAGTGTCAATTCTTTGAAAGTAGAAAATGGACTGCTTGAGAAGAGAAGCAGGACATAAGAAAAAGGAGGAAATTAAAATTAAGTGAGAGAATGTAATGAGGACATGTGTCATGAAGGCAACAAAAAGGAATTAGTTGGAGGAAAAGAAGGGGATCCACCAGGGAGAGGTTCATGTAAGAAGGCTAGAGAGGGCAGTGGGTAAGGATGATGAATAAGAGCATAGTAAAATGACATAAATATGTGAAACTGTTGTAATGGTATCATGACCTTGTATACTTTAAGGTTGTTCTTTTTCCTTCCTTTTTTCCTTCTTCTTCCTGCTTTCCCTTCCTTCCTTTCTCTCTCTCTTTCTTCCTTCCTTTCTTCCTTTTCTTTCCTTCCTTCTTCCTTTCTTTCGAAAGAAAGAAAGGCTGGCTTCTAACATGTGAGTCTCTTGCCTCTTCCTCTTCAGCATATCCTACTGTTGTATGTCATTGTCTTAGTCAGGATTAATATTGTTGTAATAAAATGCCATGATCAAATTCAACTCAGGGGGTAAAGGGTTCATCTGACTTACTCATTCATATCACAATTCATCAGCAAAATAGTCAGGGAAGGAATTCAAGCAAATTAGAAACATGCTACAGAGGCCATGAATGAGTACTAAATAGTGGTTTACTTAATGATGGCTTGTTCAGCTTGCTTTCTTAAAGAACCTAGGTTGAACAGCACAGAGAACACACTGTCAACAATGGTCTGAGCCTTCCCACACTAAAAATGCTAAACAAGAAAATGCCCATCCAACTCACTTACAGTCCAATTCTTACAGAGGAAGTTTCTCTCCTCTAGCTTGACTCTGTCTTGTGTTATTGATATTAAAGCTAGCCAGTAGAGTCATGTACAGCCGGCATTATTTTATAGTGTAGATAAAAATAGAGGGAGGGGGGAAGGGAGAGAGAGAGAGAAGAATTAGAGAAAAAGAAGAAGAAGAAGAAGAAGAAGAAGAAGAAGAAGAAGAAGAAGAAGAAGAAGAAGAAGAAGAAGAAGAAGAAGAAAGTATTGGAGGAAGTTAATGTGTGTGGTCAAAGTATATCATCTGCCTACATGGAAGTATCGTAATGATTCCCTCATTGGTGTAAGCCCACAAGACAATACAAAAAAAATGCAGCTGGCTGATCACTAAACAGACTCACTGGAGTCTCTTTATGAGTAACCCAATTTGCAGAGCTTCAAGAACACTTGTCTTTTGGATTGTCACTGTCAATTCTGTAGAAATCTTGTGAAGTCACGGCTCTTCTCCCTTTCCATAATGGGAATCATTCCCAAATACCCCAGCAGTGCATGAATCATTCTTTAAACCTGACTTTTCCTGTACTGGCAACTGGATGAATTTTACCACACAATGGAGCCCTGATGTGAAAACATTCACTCAGTCAAACCTTTCTTCTCATAGTTAATTCTCCATAAAGCTACTCCCCCACAACTACCTTCACTGACAGGACTTAATGACAAGAAATCAGCCTTAACCAGGAAGCACTGAGCAGAGAGACAGCATATATGCTCTTACTGAGAAATAGGTCTGGGTGGCCCTTAATTCTCTAGCAGCAGATTGGAAAGTGTAACCTACTGACCTTTCCTAAGAAGGTATTAGTAGTCTGAATTTACTCTTCACTTTGGTTTCAATTAACATAAGATCATAACCCATGAGAGTAACTGTTTATGCCTTTACCCTTTGAGATACAGGAAGAAGGCTTGGGTCATTTAACACGCCCCAAAGAAAGAAATTTCTTCTCACCTAGGTGCTGGCAGGCACCCTGCTAGAGCTAGAAGCAAAGTCTCCAAAAAATTCCATTTAATTCAGCTAGCTAGACGCTATGCAAATCAAGCACTTTTGCCTTCCTCCCTGGCCCAAGGGTTACTGTGGTTACCAAAGCTGTGTTTCCAGCCACCAGGAAGGAAGTGGCAGTGCTCAGAAGGTGCAGGAGCACTGTTGTGTTTTCTATAATTATTAATCACAAATTTCTAGCTTAACTAGCTACACTTAAAAATGCACACCCCATGCATCACACATGTACCTCAAAACACACAAACGCACATCACTGCCCATGTTCAGAGACAGTTTCAGTTACACGTTTCTTGCTGGTGTTGTTACATCTCCTTGTTAGTGAAATACAATACATGCAAGAGAGAAAATAACTGAAATTATATTAATTATAGCAGAGTCACATACAAAGCCCCATAGATCCAATAATGTGGATTTATCACTAAATATTATGCTATTGTTCTGAAGGCTGTCAGGACAGGCTAGTGAGACTAGCCTTCTTCTTTTCTAAGATAGTCTATTTTTTTTTTGTTTTTGGGCCTGCATAATACTTAATAATACACTTTTGTGTCTCTGCCAAAAAAAGATTTGGTTTATCATCTCTATCTTACAAAACCATTTCTGTAACTTTTTCAAATTGAATCACCCAATGTCGACCTTGATTAGATTTCAGAAACACACTGGACTGAAAGATTCTGAAAATCTTAAGGTGTTCATTTCCAAATATATCTCTTTTCACGCAGGAGAGCACAATAATCTTCAGGTTGCCTGTGAGCTTTTCACATAGTACTGTTAACAGTGTCTCCCATTGCTTCTATTATCTCAAGTGCAATATAAAAATTCTTAGGTAACATCACTGTAATGTGTAATAGAGTGGATCTGCAGCCAATGGGTGACCATTTGACAATGTAGCCACAGAACATTCTGAAAGATTCAGCATATAAAGTTAAACAAAGAAACAAGCAGCTATCAAATGGCCACATGGAAAAACGTTCCTGACATTCTGTTTGCAATTAAATTACTGCTAAATATACTCAACACACGTCTGTATCCAATTATAAGAAAGAAAAGTAATTGGTAGAATTTATTTCCTATAAATAGGTATTCATTTAATCTTTTAATTCCTTTGAGCCTACAATTATAGTTCATTTCTACAGTTTGTCCCAGTTTATGTAGTTTGTCTCTGTTCATAATGTATGCCCTTTAATTAAGTGTATTAGAAATTTATAAAAAAGAATTAAAATGTGAAAGTCATGCCTTTTTGATCCATTTCTTTTAATTTTGTGTGTTAGCTGTTTCTTAAAATACAGGTCCAACTCTACACAGATATTTTGGGGTTGGTGTGAAATTTTCATTTTGACCAAGAGTCAGTCTTTCTATGTTGATTAAAATAGCTCTTTATTCCTAAAACCACACCAGAAATGAACAGAATGCCAAGTGATGAAGATGGGTGTATAAATGGAAATATCTGGCATAATCTATCAGTTAAAGAGTTTATTATTTTATAATGAAAAGACGCTATCACTAATAGGTCAAACAAGTCTTCCATTCTCCTGTTAGTTTCTCATTTTTGTCATGGTAAATACAGTGCTGTTATCGCTGTACAGGATGACAGCTTCAGGCAAGAGATACAACTCTGGGGACTAAAACTTTAATTTAAAAGCCACAAGAAGAAAGCACAGGAGGAAATCAGGCAGGACAGGTGTGGAGACAAAAAGCTACATTTCAATATCCAAAGACTTACTAGTTCTCAAACAGACTCCAGAGGCTGGACTTTTAACATCTAATTTAGATGAAATGGAAACCAATAGAAGCCTCTTTGATGAGAAGGTAGACATGGACATTCCACAAAATAATATTACCCACACTAAGACTGAGGCAGGAGAGAAACAGGGGATATTAAGCAGATATGGGGAGAGAAAGGATCCCTGCTCTCTGGAGTGTCTCACCAGCTGAAACTAAAGAATTCCAGCACAATTACAAAGTTAGCCGTGAATATCACCTATGTGGAAGCAAAATTCCTTTTATAAAGAGATTTCAAATGAGGGAGTCAAAATGGAATGAGACACACTTACAGACTATGCTTATAAGACCTTTCTCCTTTCCTAGATGAAAACTTAAAACTTTCTGAAAATTTCACAAACAAAACTATAAATTTCATTAATGGGAAAAATAAAAGTATTTTAAGTCCCTCTTACCACTCCTGTGACCAATGGCTTTACCTTTTCAGCCACAATTCCAGACAGTGTATCTTAGCATTTGCTGTATGATTTCATTTACTGGGAGCACCAGGGAGTGGGGAGCAATACAAGAAGCTCCACTCTGGAAAACACTCTCACTGTTTTCTCTGAAGATCTGAGAATCTTACTGCAAAGCACCACAACCAAAAGCAACTTAGTGGGGAAAGGCTGGATTTTGTTTATCCTTCCATCTAACCGTTCATCACTCTGGGAAATCTGGGAAGGAACTAAAGCAAGGCAGGAACCTAAAGGCAGGAGCTGATGCAGAGAATATTGAGGGGTGCTACATATTAGTTTCCTCTCCATGGCTTAATCATCCTGCTTTCTTAAATCATCCATGACCCCTATTAGTTGTGCTCTCCCATATCAATCATTAAACAAGAAAATTCAATACAGAATTATTTACAAGTTAATACAATGGGGAGGTACATTTTCTCATTTGAGATTCTCTTCTTTCAAATGACTACCTCGAGTAAAGTTGACATAAAACTAACACAAGGGGCTGAAGAGATGTGTCAGTGCTTAAGGACCCTGGGAACTCTTGCAGAGGACCTAGGTTTGAGTCCTAGTTGCTCACACAGTTACAAACACGTGTAACTTCATCTAAATAATAATTTAAAAAAATAATTTAAAATATAAATTAATTAACAACCATTTGAACAATGTAAATTCAATGGTCACCAAAACTGTGTCTCTGGATACTATTATTCAGACATCTAAATGCAACTCTCTCTGGAGAAGCGATACCCGTACCTGGGTGTCTACTAATCTTTCCTTGAAGGCTTCTTTTTGTTAACTCACCCATTTAAACCTGTGTTGAAATCTATTCTTAATCCAATTCTTCTTCCTACTGACTTTTTCTGAAAATATTTTAAGTGGCACCATTAAAAGTCCGGTCATCATTTGCATGGAGGCTGTTAGAGGGGTATCACGAGTTGTGTCTCTAGTCCCACTTCCCAGTGCAATGAACAGGATTTCTACCCAAACAGATATTTAAAGGAGAGAAATCGTCGGAATTGACAGTCGCATGTAAGAAATGACTCACTTTCTCTCTGCAGGGTCAACATAGTCACAGGAACCTCTGGTCCTGTGGTGAATGCAGAGCCTATGAGCCCAAGCAAGGTAAAGATAAGAGTTCATTACTCATAGCAAGAAAAGAGCCCCCTGTAGGTGGTTCTCAAAGCAGTGCCTTCCCAACAAATGAAACAAATTGCTTTTAATTGGGAAAATAAACATCTTCAAAACGGAAGTAGTAGTTAGCACAGTAGAGCCTCCATATCGAGGTCCTCAGTTCCATATTCGGTCCGGTTTGAATTAGAATGTCCCATTTGCTCCTTGTTTGAGTACTTGGTCCCCCACATTGGTGGAACGCTTTGGGGAGGATTCAGAGGCCTTTTTGGAAGAGGTCATTAATGGGACAAGCTTTGAGATTTAAAAATCCACTCCCACACCAAACTGCCTTTTCCCTTTTGGTTAAAGGTCTAGCATATACTGTCCCAAACTTGTAACCCTTCTGCCTGTACCTCTTCAGCATATCCTACTGTCATCTTTCACCCACAGCCAGCATTACTTATATTTTTTGTTTAAAAAAGTAGATGAAAATAGAGGAAAAGTAAAGGGGAAGAGGGGAGAGAAAGGAAAAATTCCAAGTAGTGGAGAGGGTGACTGTGGTCAAAGGACATGTTTGAGCTCGTGTATTTTCCTGCTGCTAACCTTTTGCTCCACCATCTTGTACTTTAAACCTCTGAAATCATAAGCCATATTAAATATTTTCTTTTATAAATTTCATTGTAATGGTGTTTTAATACAATAATAGAAAAATAACTAATACATAAAAGTAGCGAGTATATATGAAATCAAACATCACATATTTAAAACAAGTGGACAAAAATTCCATGGATGGAGAATTTAGTATTTAATATGAAAAATTTCTCTATGTCATTAAAAAAGTGAGTTTGGCTGATTCAGCTGTTGTGGCTACTTTGTTTAAAAGTGCAGAAGGATGAGTTATACCCTGAAAACTTATGTGGTTACCTAAAAGAAACTGCTTTGGAAAAAATCAGTTGTGTGATTTTTAAAAAAAATAAAAATTAAAAATAAGACAAAGCAAAACAGAACAAATTATTTTAGCATCCTTTATTTATTCTATCAACAAATAAGCATTTTTGATAATATACCAAGTAGTACGAACAGAAAAATTAGAAATATATAGACTAATATTTATATTAACCCTTAGCTGAGTATTCAAGTATGAATTAATAATAAAGATTCTCTGGGTCTTTATACAGTGTGAGACATATTATTTTGTTTTGTTTTGTTTTCTATCAGAGATGACTACCCTGCAAAAGGTCAATGATTCATACATCTTCCACCATGTAACACTTTTATGGAAATCTTTGAGTTTCCCTCACTTGGTAAACTTATGCTTGGAAAATACTCCATCCACCAATTCCATCCCCCCACTACAATTCTGGAGATTAATGCCCTGAGTATTAATCTCTTCTCCTTTTTTATTCCATTGATTCTTTTTTTTTTTTTAGCTAATCTCAAAAGACTGTGATGTGTTGTGCTACCCTAGCCCAGTAGTAAAAGACACCATCATCAATATGTTACAGTAGAAATTAAAGAAACTTCCTTCCACTGTGAACTTGCTAGTCTAGTTTGTGTACTGGTACACCCTTCTTACAAGAAGAAATTGCCTTGTTGAGTTCCTTCCATTTTGCTTGTTTCTTAGTGTGATACCAAGATTATAATTTCTAAAAGTAATAATGAACCATGAACTCTTGAAAGTAAATCATTAAGCAGTATTATCTTTGATCAATTTTGTCTCAATGTCTGCCAACAGACTGACTGACAATCGTTTATTTAGTGGAAGTGGGAGATACGCCTGTTGCTGTCCCCTGTTACAACCTAAGCAGATATTTAGCTATTTCAAGGATCTCTGTTTAGATAAAGCCAGGATTATTGACCAGACAGTACAAAAGAACATCAGGAAATGTAGTGGGAATCCACGCCAGAATTTGTTAAGAAAAAAAAAATTAACTTAGATTTAAACATAAGGTCTGATATAAGCCCAATGGAGAGTTATGGAGAGAGGGAGGTATTTTGAAAAATGATAGCACATTTAGAAGTGATTGCTGCTTTCTCAAGAAAGAGTACCTTTGGATATTTTAACAATAGCCAAAGGAATTTGTAGCTTCTGAAGCAACATTACTCAAAGAGTTGGTTTCAAAAGAAGGCTGATGAATATTCCTCAGAGGTTCATAGCAATCTACTATATGTAAATTACAAGGAAGTAAAGAGAGTTCATAATCTTGTTTATAAGAATCTCAAATATTCCATATTTAAAGCTGATAAAGGAGTAGCTTTAAATTTAAAGGCCCTATGCATGCTTTGCTTCTATGTTAAGAATATTATTTGAAATAGCTTAATTTTTTATTCTATTTCTTTTCTTCTAAATTTTTATTTAAAAGACTTTTTTCTTTTTTACATACCAAACACAGTTCCCCCTCACTCCCCTTCTCCTACTTCCCCAACTTCTTTTCTCCTTGCAATTCCCCATCAATTCCTCAGAGAGGGTAAGGCCTCCTATGGGGAGTAATTAACTTATTATTAAAGAAGAATGTTATCTTTCTATAGGCCACTTTTATAGTGAATTTCCCTAGTTGTACTGAAATTCTTGTATTTTAGCCAGCAAAATACTTCTACCGGAGCCCGGGGAAAGGGCATCTTTTCCTTTCCTTCCCCCTTAACTTGCTGTCTTTCTACCCTGGCTCAAATAAGTTGATTTGACCAATGGAAACATATGAGAACTAGGACGATGGACTTCATAGCACTTTAAGAGATCAAGGAAACGTTACAAAAGGGAAGCCACATTTAGTTAATTCTCAAAATGTAGACATTGCTAAGTGTGTCAGGAAAAATCTGGCTTCTGGAGACACAGAGCAGTGTGCAAAACTAAGGGAATATGTACTTTGTGCAAGTATAATAGGAACATAGAGAAAGGAAAATAAGGGATGATGATAGGAGAAGGGAAAAGTTACTTTGGTGGTGGCATTGATAATGTCCAAAAAAATCTCAAAATTTAAAATTCCTATTGTTCTCATTGACTGTATTAAACGTTTCAAAAACTTTGCTACGATTCATTAATCATCATAAAAATCCAATAAAATTAATGTAATTCCCAAAACAAACTGTCAGTTTTTTTAAAAGCCTAAAGCAGAATCTTTATAAAGCTATACAAGTTAAGTAAAATAACATCTTTTGTATTTTCAAGGAAGAAACTATATCAATTTAGTATGGAATGCAGGCTATCTATTTTACGGTAATTAAATGTTCTGTGTGATATATGTACTTGACTTTGAAAATAAGAATCGAGAAAATAGACATTGATTTAAAATGCATGTCATTAGCTAGACAAAGATAAAACATGGGTTTTTAAAAAGGTAATAAAAAAGACTTTTAGTTGTGAAACATTTTTTTTTAAATGGAGTACATAAATTGTACTCGGAAACTTGTAGTTTTTTTTATAAATCCAAAACCTTAAATGAATTAAGATGCCTCATATACGGACATGATGCAAATCTAAATTTTTTTTGGCATTGAGTCTTCTCTAGTAGGATTTGTACAAACTGCAAATATAGTATTTTCCCATTTTTTTTTTACTTAAATAAATTGCTTCTGCAATTATTGGGACCTCCTGAAACTGAAAAGTTTCTGTAATGCAAAGGACATGGTCAACAATACAAAAGGGCAGCCTGCAGAATGGAAAAAGATCTTCACCAGCCACACATCAGACAGAGGTCAGTTCCTTAAAATATACAAAGAACTCAAGAAATTGCTCATCAAATGAACAAATAATCCAATAAAGAAATGCAGTACAGACCTAAACAGAGAACTCTCAACATAGGAATCTAAAATGGCTGAAAGAAACTTAAGGAAATGCTCAATATCCTTAGTCATCATAGAAATTAAAATCAAAACAACTCTGAGGTTCCATCTTATACCTGTAAGAGTAGCCAAGATCAAAAACACTAATGACAACTTATGCTGGAGAGGATGTGGGGTAAAGGGAACACTCCTGCATTGCTGGTGGGAGTACAAATTGGTACAGACACTTTGGATATCAGTATGGTGATTTCTTAGAAAAATAGGAAAAAAACCTTCTTCAAGACCCAGCAATACCACTTTTGGGTGTATATCCAAAGGGTGTATATCCAAAGGACCACAAGGACATGTACTCATCTATGTTCATATCAGCATTGTTTGTCATAGCCAAACAATGGAACCTGGAAACAACCTAATGCCCTCAACCAAAGAATGGATAAGGAAAATGTGGTACATTTACACAGTGGAATACTATACAGCAGAACAAAATAATGACATCTTGAATTTTGCAGGCAAATGGAGGGATCTAGAAAACATCATATTGAGTGAGGTAACCTAGACCCAGAAAGATAATTATCATATGTACTCACTTAAAAGGTGATGTGGGAATCCCCTCTGTATGCTATGAGTACCATTGGTTAATAAAAAAAAAAACTGGCTTAGTCTGATAGAGTAGAACAGAGCTAGGCAGGGCAAATTAAACTGAATGCTGGGAGAAAGAAGGGCAGAGTCATGGGGAAACCATGCAGTCTCACTTGAGACAGACACTGGAATTTTTGCTGATAACCCACAGCCATGTGGTGATACACAGATTAATAAAAATGGGTTAAATTAATATGTAAGAGTTAGCCAATAAGAAGCTAGAGTTAATGGGCCAAGCACTGATTTAACTAATACAGTTTCTGTGTGATTATTTTGAATCTGAGCTGCTGAGAGGCAGGAAAACAAACAAGCAGTCTTCTTTCAACAATAAGTAGTTTTTAAACATAAAGAAAAAAAAAGTTTACAAATCACAATTCCAGAAAACCTAGACAGCAATGAGAACCTAAGAGAGACATACATACATGGGTCTAATCTACATGGGAAATAGAAAAGGAAAAGATCTCCTGAGTACATTGGGAGCATGGGGATCATGGGAGACGGTTGAAGGGAAAGGGAGAGGAATGGAGGGTAGCAGAGAAAAATGTAAAGCTCAATAAAATCAATAAAAAAAACCCTAGAAAATGAATGAAAAAACTGTAAAAAAAAAGAATAATGCAACATTAAGTGCTCATGTATAGGTTTCCGTGTGGATACAAGTTTCAACATTTGAATGAGCACCAGTGAGATTTATCACTGTATTTTGTGTAAGGTATATTTAGCTTTTTTAAAGTGGTGCCTATTCTTTCTGGCAATAAAATGTTTCCTGCTACTCCTTACCCTTGGTAATATGTATGTTTGAGAGGAGAATAACATGCTAATAGAGTTGTGTAGTGAAATATTGCTGTTTGAACTTGCAAAGTTGCAATCGGATGGTATGCTTGCAGATATATTTTGATCTTTAGGTTTCCTTACAACTTAATGATACATACTATTGAATTTCTCAAAAAGTTATGTAAACTTCTTTGAACATGTTTGAGTAGAGGCTGCTTCATGCACTTTGTCCATTTTTAAAATTACATTATATACTTTTTTCCTGTTAAATATGAACAGTCCATTCTAGCTGCTTAGTGTAGTCTGTATTTGACCACTCAGAGCTCACTCAGGAGATCGAGACAGAATAAGGATTGTAGACTAGAGGCCAACCTACCCAACCCAGCAAGACTTTGTTTCTGCAAAATAAGCTTGTTTTTTTTTTTTAACTATTTAATTCAAGTCCTTTAAGAGACATGCACTAAAAGCTTTGGCTCCCCCTTAATAATCAAAACACCGACTGATTTTTAAAATACATCTTACATTTATGTATTTGTTATAAATTATTTTCTGCAAATTTTTGCATAAAGTTTGAGATTTAGATCGAGCTACATAATTTTTCTGTGGTTAGTCAATTGTTCCTACAGTTTGTATTGTTTTAATATCAAACATCAATTGTGCATCATCTGGGTTGAATAGTTTCTTGTTTCTCTATACTATTTTGATGATTTCTGTGTCTGTCTCTCCAAAGAAATCACCCAGTCTAGATTACAGTATCTGCTGAAATGAGAAAAAACACATTATTCCCCCATTTTTAATATCTGGTTATTTTAGTTATTCTATTTTCGTTGTCTTTTGATATGAATTTTAAAACATTAGTGTTATCTAAAAAAATGTTTCTGGAGCTTGGCCTAGTGATGCATGCTTAGAATTTAGGCAGTGCAATAGGCAAGGGGAAAAACCATAAGTGTGGGTAGCAGCACATTAGCAACCAGCCAAGTTACATGTGATACACTCAAAAATAACAATAGAATACATGACTGGAACTGTTGTAGAAGTTACTCTTGCATATAAATTTGGGAAGAACATTTTTACTGTATATCGAAGCCAATAGGATGATAGGCTTGCAGATTTATTTCGATCTTTAAGTTTCATTAGCATTTTATACATTTGAGTAAACAAATCATGAACATGTTTTGCTAAATTTACATAGAAGATTTTCAGTTTTTTTCGGTGATGAGAAATTATATTTTTTTCTATTTTTGGGGTATACATCTCAAAGCTTCATAAGCATAATTACTTCTGGAATTTTTCAGTCATTTACCCGAATTTTTTATTTATATCAACCATCCATCTTCTAATATATTCAAATTTCTTCTTTTTCATTCAGTATAACCTTCATTTCTATTTTCTGTTATTTTCTTTGGCTTGAATTTCTAGCATTGTGTTTCATAACAAAGAGATGCCCTATATTATTCCTTAAATACTACCAGACATGTTAATTAAGGTGTTTTGTATATGTTTATCGAGTTGAAAAGGCACTGCTTATTTCTGTTTTTCCCCATTTGTATCTGTAATCAATGTTGAGCTTTATCAAATGTTATGTCTGAACAGAATTGATTAATTTGATCATATACTTTTCACTTTAAGCCTGTGGAACACTGAGCTTGACTTGCAACCTGGGAATATATCTCACTTAACCATTGTGTACAATTTTAGACTTTTCTGCATTGTATTTCCTAATATTTCAACGGTTTTTCTTTTTAGCTTGGAATATAGGTAGCTCAGTGATGGATTACTTGTTTAACGTACATAGCACCCTGAATTCAAGGCCAGAACCACATAAATCAGCAATGGCACATACCTGTAATTGCAGCACAGAAGAAGTAGGTTCTAAGGAACTAGAATTTCAATGTTATTTTCTGGTACATAGTATGAACCTAGGCTGGGAATCACAATACTCTGTCCCTGCCACACCCTCACCCCCACCACAAATTCTTACTTTCTATGACAGTTGGAATTTGCCTTTTTCTAATCTGGTTTTAACTTTACCTAGATCTGCACTAAGAGTAGCATCTAGTTTTATAGAATAAATTAGGAATTGTATCTTTCTGCTTCCTGGAAGATCGTGTGTAAAGTTGGTGCTAATTTGTCTTTAACACTTGTTAGAATTCTCCAGTGAAACCATCTGGGCATGGAAACTTCTATTTTGGGAGATTTAATTTTATATCCAATGTCCTTAATAGGTGTAACATTATTCAAATCATCTATTTTATATTGGGATCTTTTCTTCTTTTTCTTTTCTTTCTTTTCTTTTTCTTTCATTCTTTCTTTTTTTTTTTTTTGGACTTGGTTCATTTCATCCAAGTTTGCAAATTAATGCAGATGGAGGTCTCAGAATGGTTTTTACTTCTTCTGTGCCATGCAGAATTAGGAGTAAGTAAAAGTCTTTGTTATTTAAGATGTAAGCAATTTGTAGTATTTTTCTTTCTTTATCATGCTTTGAAGAATTGAAAAATTTTGGCAATCTTCCCAAATACTTCTCTTTAGTCTGCTGATGTTTCCATTATATGTCTTTGAATATGAATTTTAGTCTTAATTATGTTTTGCTTCTCTTTTGCTTTGTGTTTACATGTGTTATTTTTATTTATTATTCAGTATGAGCTGCATTAATTTAAATAGCTTATGTTCCCTTTTTTCTAATATTTAAATTTAAGTTTCCTCTCAACAGTGCCTTATAATTCACATATTTTGGTATATTGTATTTTTATATTCATTCAGTTGAATGTTATTTGTTTGCTTGTAATCTATTTATTAATTGTTTTTTTAGAGAAGGTCTAATAAGTGTGAATATCAGTACTAACAACAGCAAACAGAAAAAAATATAAACCTATCAGTGGATTCAATTACACTTAGTTGACATCTATAGTTTATTGCTCACAATAATAGAAATCACAGTGTATTAAATTTCCCAATAACATATATCGAATTTGTGCTTGAGTAAATAAGGTAATAGTGTTTCTACCACATTTTAGCTGAAGAGGAAAGGCCTTTTGTGAATGATGGGACCATCCATGACATAATGTTTTCAACTGAAGAAAAGGGACAAAAAGAGAAAGCCAGCTAAGCAACACAGTCAAGAAGTATTCCTTAATCATACTTCTTGACTGTGAGCCCCAGGTGACCAGTTGCTTTATACTCCCGTTCCAGAACTTCCTTTCCATAATGGGCTGTACCCGAGAACTGTAATTCATTCCTAAGAGCCTAATACATACTTCATTCTATAAGACTGTGTTTTGGGACTGCGGCAGACCCTTGGAGAGGGCTCCTGATTCAGCCATTCGACCAGGAGGGTAAGTGATTCCCAGGCCAGCCATCTAGGTGTCTGGCCTCAGAGGGGACTAAGGACACCCGCCCATCCCCCAAACCTTCAGGCCATGAAGGCAGCTTCTCCCTCCTATTGGCTTTTCTGATTAGCACACCTTAGCTCATTTCCAAGCATCTGGCCTCATCAGAGGTGGGGTACTCGGTTCCCAAACGGAACTCAGCCTGATCCTGGCCTGGGGCCTTGAGGGGAAGGGGTGCCTGTACAAAGCCACAGGGCTTTGTGGAGCACAGAAGCCTGCCCTTCTGACTGTGGCAGACCCATGGAGAGGGCTCCAGATTCAGCCATTCGACCAGGAGGGTAAGTGACTCCCAGCCCAGCCATCTAGGTGTCTGGCCCCAAAGGGGACTAAGGACACCCGCCCATTCCCCAAACCTTTGGCTCATTAAGGGAGCTTCCCCTACCTATTGGCTTATCTGCTTAGCACACCCAAGCTTACTTCCAAGCATTCCTTCCCCATTCTGGGTGGGGTCCTAGGTTCCCAAAAGGAACTCAGCCTATTTCCAAGCTGAGGCCCTGAGGGAAAAGGGGGCTTATACAAAGCCACAGGACATTGACTGCTGCACAGAGCAGAGAAGCTCGCCCTTTTGTCTGCTATAGGCCCTTTTAGAGGGCTTTTGACCAAGACCCATCTGGATCAGGTTCTTGGGTAGCGAAGGCCCCTGATTCAGGTCCATCCAGACTGAGCAAGTGGCCCTTTTTGAGTACCAGTTGATCCAATAGGAGGAGAAAAGATGGGCAGGTGCCAAGTCAGGAGTTCCTCCAACAACCTGAAAAGCAACATGACAATGCCAGAATCCCGTGGTTATGCAACAAGAAGACCTAATCCAGAAGAAGCAGAAGAAATCGACTTTAAACTTAACTTTACGAAAATGATAGAGACCATTAAAGAAAAGATGAAAAACTCCTTTAAAGAAAGGGATGAGAAGACTAACAAAAAGTTAGAAGAAATGAATAAATACCTCAAAGATACCCTAGAAAGCCAAGAAAAA
>JAQHUG010000086.1:2341525-2356787 GCA_028555095.1 Dicrostonyx torquatus
ATCAGGGAAATGCAAATCAAAACGACTTTGAGATACCATCTTACACCTCTCAGAATGCCTAAATTCGAAACACCAATCATAACCTATGCTTTAGGGGTTGTGGAGTAAGGGGAACACTCCTCCATTGCTGGTGGGAATGCAAACTTGTGCAACCACATTGGAAATCAGTGTGGCGGTTTCTCAGGAAACTGGGAATCAACCTACCCCAGGATCCAGCAATACCACTCTTGGGAATATACCCAATAGATGCCCAACCGTACTACAAAAGCATTTGTGCTACTATGTTCATAGCAGCATTATTTGTAATAGCCAGAATCTGGAAACAACCCAGATGCCCCTCAATGGAAGAATGGATCCAGAAAGTGTGGAATATATACACATTAGAATACTACTAGGCGGAAAAAGTCTCAACCTCCATTCTTCCCATATGAAGAGTTAGCTTGTCTGTGTTTGCATTTTGGAAGGAACTGGACATTCAGAGCAGTATGACAGGGTAAGTACCATTTAAATTGCTTGTTCTTATGTTTCCTCAGAGATAGTGTATGTATGTATGTCATCTTTAATGTACATTTTGCCCATCTTTACTACCAACAAAATACTTCCTATAATAAATGAAGCTGCACAAAGCTTCATTAAGTCTCTGAAAAGCATATTCTATAATTATCAACATTAACAAAAGTTTGTAAAATTCAAATTGAAAGATAAATCTATAACTTGAAGCATCCTTCTTCTAGCGAGAAGAGTTATAATTGTACACAAAATTGTGTCACGAGGGAGTTTAGAAGTAAGGAGAAATGGATACAACATAATTATTAGAACTGTAGACATTTTAGTTATCAAACAATTGTAGAAACTAACATAACACAGATACAATAATTGTGGCTTAGTTTTTGCAAAAAAATAGTATATTTTAAATGTTTTTTTGAAGAAAACAAGGGTGCTGATAATGTTTCACATTCATTAAAGAACACTGAGAATTTTTACATAACACTGAATGTACCATCTCTACACAGAGTAGGCAGGCTAGACAAGCATTGCATCACAGAGCAACACTCCTGTTTTCAATATTCTATTCAGTTGTAAGGACAGTAGCTTCCAATCTTAAAAATTAGGTTTTTGTTTTATTTTGTTTCTTTATGTCTAAAATACACTGACATAGTCAAAAGTAAACGTGGTAACTAGATGAAGAGTAGATTTAAAAAGCATTTTCTGAATGCAAAAAAAACTAAACTGGATTATTGAAGTGATTCTGAACACTGGAAGAACTGTTCTGCTCTAATACATGATTAGTAGTTAAAGTAAAGAAAATGAAGACTGGATCTGTGGTATTCTACAAGAATATGAGAAAACCATCATCAAAAGTATAGGAGATCGTGTATATCGCCTTTTAAATCCATTGTGTTTCTGCCACGAATTAAATAAGTTTAATATTATTAATGTTATAAAGGTGGGAGGGGAAGTGGCATGACTTCTACTTCCTCGAGGCTGTTGGATTTATTCAAATAAATGCAGTTCAGAAATATTTGATAATTATTTCAAGTTATATGAAAGGAATACAATACTAACATGATGAAGTGCTTTGCAAAAGTCAAGAAATCACTGCTATTTTATTAAACATGGCCCAATAAAATTCCACATAAATATATAGTAGCTATCAGGGTTAGCAATAAAATTTAATTATTTTTATAATATATGTTGATTTCTTCAATATTGATTTTGTTTTATTTATATTAGGCCTTTGAAATTACACATTAGTTATATTGGCTCCTATTTAAATTGACATATTTATACCTTGTCTTATGATTACATAATTGGTTTTATTTTTATTATACTACATTCTTGTTGAGATTCTTTTCTTTACTATTGACTTTAATTTATCATGTATTACTTACCCTATGGTCCGAAATTAGTTCTTGCAATCTAAACAGACCGAAGAAGCACACACAAGAAAAAGTAAAAAATTTTATAATTTTTCTTTCCTGTGCAGTCTTTTGTCATGTTCAGAGCTGAGTTACATTAAGTATTTTGTAAAGAATTCCTAAAGTTTGACTAGTAAAAAGAATCTTAAAATCAATGGTTTTTCAGGAAACCAAGACAAAGACAAAGTCAAAGTCCCTATGACTCTCTTCTGTAAAAAAAAAAAAAAAAAAAAAAAAAAAAAGCTGAGAAATATCACACTTACCACCACTGAAGACTTGAACTAAATGTGTTTTAGGGAGATGTGTTATATATACAGGATAAGTTCTTTGAGTAAAACTCAAAATGAAAGCCAGGGACAGCATCATGATAGCATTTATGTGCTAAAAACCTCCTTTTTATGAACTTTGCTACATGTCCTTTGTTAGATTTTTAAATGAATTTTTCCAAGTGCTCTGTGTGTGTGTGTGTTTGTGTGTGTGTGTGTCTGTACAGAAGTGCATTGTTGCATGTTTGCACATGGAGGCCAGAGGTCAATATTGTCATCTTGCTTGTGATCCACCTTATTTTGCTGAGATATAGTCTCACACTGAACATGGGACCCATTAGTTTAGCTAGGATGGCTGCCCAGTAAGTTGTGTGAAAGTTTCCTAGAGATGGAATGTATAAGATTTAGAACTATATGGGAAAAGAAACACAGTAAAAAGCTAAAGAGGAAACATGAATTAGAAGCTAGTAACTTGTCGTGAAGCAAACACATTAATACTGTTTGATTTGACCTTCAGAAGTGAAAATAAAAGGACTTGTTTCAGTCATCTGATAAGTTGGCTACATCATCAAAGCTCAGTGTGGCAATTACTTTTTTACTCTTGTACCCAATCTGTCCTTTAGGCGTCAGCTGTAATAGAAACTGACAGCAACCAGAGGAAAGGGTGAAGTCAAAATTTCAAAGCCACTTGTGAATTATAAATAAAGTATAACACCATATATTGAATTGTCACTCCAAATCCCTCACTCAGTGATGATAAGGAGGTTTGAACCTGCTTTAAAGTTTAATATGACCATCACTCCGTAAAGTAAAGTGAACTTGCTTCATAAAGTGATTCACACATCATCATTCCCTTAGCAATTTTCACAAATCTTTGTTCCTCTTTCCTTCACCTGATACAAATCCTTGTTCACAGTTATAAGAAAGGGATTTCCAACTGTCATTTTCATGGAATGACTTCCATTCATTTGGCTTGTGATGTATTTCTCATGAAAAATATGACTTATAAATTTGAATGTTTTATTGTGTGCTTAAATATATGCATATGTGCGTGCATTTGTACCTGTGCCTGTGAGTGTAAGTTAATGTGTGTGTTGTTGTGTGTGTGTGTATGTTTGTATGTGTGTGCAACTTTATCTTTCATGGAGATTTCTTCTGGTCAGGGTGATAAATTTGAAGTTTATGTGAAGGTAAAATTGAGAGTTTGCACTATCATTCCTCATGCATAGACAAATTAGTTCATTAGTTCATTTTTCCTGCTTAAGGGTTCACAATTTTTCATTTTATTTCAATGCATTTCTAGAATAAATAATGTGAATGGGTTCTGACTGGAGTAATTTTTATCAAAAATATCAGAATAACAATATTAGCCCATGAAATTGTCTGCTTTTCATAGAACTGTATGTCTCTTCTTTGCCTGTCTTTTCATCAGTCTACACTTGTGAAAATGAATAATCTTGGACTTCTCCATCTACTTTGGTCTTTTAAATATAGTACACTGTTGTTTAATGGCCAAAGGAGAAAGCCACTGTAACTTACATAAAGAGAACCTAAAAGCAAAAATTGGACCATTGAGTATTTTCACTCATGTGTCCTCTGACACTCTTGACAGTATAATTCTTTCTTAACCTAATCATATTTTGTAAAAGATTCAAAACAGAATGAAACCAATACACCTACCCATTGCCCTTCTTTGTGTCAAAGAGTTGTTACTTTGATTTATAGGGAAGGGATATGTCCAGGTGAGCACAGGTGCCTACACAGGTAAGAAGAAGAAGGCAGGTGCCCTGATGCTACAGGTTCTCACAGTTAAGTCACCTGACATCAAGACTAGGGACTGTACTTGGATTCGTTGCAAGAGCAGGGAGTACTCTTAACCATTTAATTTAATTAAATGTCTTAATCCAGCAGAGAAGCTGTAATGCATAATGGCCTAAATAAGAAAAAGTTAGAATTTAAGTGAAAATATAATTTAAGAAGGTATTAATGCTTGGAGTTCAAATTATTATTCATGTGCATATGAAATTTTTCTATGTGTTTATGTGTTTGGATAGTGTTCATATCATGAGGAAAACATAAGAACATGTGTACTGACACCTTTTCATTTCCATAGTTTTGATATATTAATACAACAATAATATCTTCTTAAGTAATCTTTTTGGTTGTGTTTATATTTACATCTACCAAGCAGCCATACTTCTTTAGGGAAAAGACTGTCATTTGTACTTTATTATTCTCCTCAAAACAAGCAAGCAAGCAAGCTAGCAAACAAACAAAAACCAGTGTACCTTTCTTATAAACAGAGCACAGTAGAAGTTTAGTAAACTTATCTAAACTAAATTGAAATCCTATGGAGCTAAATACCTGCATTGATAAGGCATACAGGTGACTTGAAGAAATAAACCTGCTTTCAAAATGTGACTGTTGTCCTGACTCATTGCAGAACATGAAAGCACAAAATGAAATATTTCTGTATCTAAGAATATTTTAGGTGATATGAATTTAAACTATGATTATACTAAAACATATATTGATATTGTCTCAAATATAATGACATTAAAGCATCATTGTTTTCAGATAAAATTCCAAAGGCAAGTGGTGTCAAGGAAATATCAAGATGCTTTCATTTACCTATATCATAATACTTCAGGACAAGGATTCAAGTCATCTAAACAGTGGTCCAGTAGGTTAGAATTTTATATTTCTGTTCTCTGAAGGTCATTCCAGTGTTATGAATATTTAAAGAAGTTCATTAGATATTATAGATGTAATAGATAGATAGAGATAGATAGATAGATGGATAGATAAGACAGACAGACATATATACAGACAGACAGACAGATAGATAGAAAAAAAAGAAAGGATTGTAAACAGAGACTGTGCTTTTGTTTCCCGGCTGCCCAGACCCGAATAATTACACAGAAACTATATCAATCACAACACTATTTGGCTAATGGCTTATCATATTCCTAGCTAGTGCCTACATCATAGATTAACCATTTCTATTAATTTATGTATTGCTACAGGCTCTGGCTTACCAGTGATGTTCTGGCATATTTTCTCTTTGGTGGTTACATGATGTCTCCTCACCTCTACCTACTCTCATTCTGTATCTTTTTTTAGACTTTTAGTCTTTTTTTAGACTGTTCAACCATTGGCTGAAACAGTTTTATTCATCAGCCAATAGAAGCAACACATATACAGAAAGACATCCCACATAATCTCCCCTTTTCTGTCTAATTGGAAGGTAGGTTTTAAATTTAACATAGTAAAATTACACATAAAAAAGTTATCAAGCAAGAAATATAGTTATAATTTATAGTCTAATTGTATCTGGCAAAATTAAGGAAATACTCTAGCACCTACTTTTCCGTTATGAGTCTTGTGTTTATATCTAATTTATCTTTTATTATTACTAAGGATAACTATATCTATAACCATCTTTCTTCAACTCCATCAGAGACCTCAGAAAGATAAAGTATTACCTAAGAAAACAGAAAATGCATTGTAAGCAACTTCCAAAACTCTAGAATTGACAGAGATATCTTGCTAATTGGACAATCACCCAAAGTTCTTATGTAATGCTGGGGCATCCCTTTTTAACCTATAGACCCAGCATTTCTGGCAGACTTTTCTGTGAAGTAGAATATTTGAAGATCTGTCCTGCCTTGTTTGGCAAAGCTCATAAGTTGCTTTCTCCTGTGTCCTGCAGCATATCTGGTAATTTCTTCTGTGAAGCAGGAATCCTGAAGGGCCATGTCATTCTGCATTCAGCAGTCACTTTTCTTAGGTTTCTGCATGTCCAGTTCATAGAGCAAAATCTCAACCAGTCTAGGCAAGAGTAGTTTCTTTCCCAAAATGACTAGCATTGTCCCTAGAAGGCAAATTCCATAATGAGTTTCTTCAATAACAATCAACCTCTCTGAAATAATTGGTGCTTTCAGAAGCGGACATGTCACACTGCTGAGAAAAGTCTAAGTTCTTACAAGATTTTAAATGCCATATTCTGTAGGTCTTTGAAAAGTTTGAAGAACACCTTTCATCTCTGTTCATCTAGAAAAGCAAAGTAACATGATTACAAGTTTGAGTATTATAGATGACTACCTATTAATTTGTAATCTTTAAACATGTATTATACTTTTAAAAGAGCTGTTTAAACATAACACCTTAAACAAGAATAAAAGTATACATATATTGACTTTAACAAATTGACCTTAAATTTGTATCAGTAAACCAAAGTCCAATATAAAGTGTTCATTTCTATATCATATCCCCTTTTATATCTTAGAAAAAGATTGACTGTGATCACTAACCATTTATAAATAACCTCCTTTAATGAAAATAAACATTTATAAATAATGTTTTAGGAATTTTAACATTGTTTTCTATACTACTTTTTGAAGATAAAGAATACTAATAATATTGTGGGGATCCTGTAAAAATTTAGAACTATGATGAATCTTGGCTGTAGTGTCTGCTAGGCTGCATGTTCTCTTCTTTGGCATCTGCATGATGTGTCCTTGACTCTGCCTTCTCTCTCTCTCTCTGTATCTCTCTTTAGACTTCCTGCCTACCTTTACTCTGTTAAGCAATTGGCCAAAGAGTTTTATTCATCAATCAAAAAAAAAGATAGATAGATAGATAGATAGATAGATAGATAGATAGATAGATAGATAGATAGAATGATAAATGAATGGATGGATGGATGGATAAATAGACAGATGGATGTTCAGCATGCTAGGAGAAACAAATATGGGTATTCCTTCAATCTTAGTGGTAAATTATATCTAAAAAAACTAATTTAAGTATTTATAATTTCACATCATTTTGAAGAGTTTTTAAAAATCCCATAAATGGGGCTGGAGAGATGGCTCAGAGGTTAAGAACACTGATGTTTTCCCAGAGGTCCTGAGTTCAATTCCCGCCAACCACATGGTAGCTCACAACCATCTGTAAAGAAATCTGGTGCCCTCTTCTGGCCCACAGGCACATATGCAGACAGAAAACATTAAAAAATAAATATATAAATCCAAAAAACACCCAGCTTTTTAGAAAAAAAATCTCACAAATGCTTGTCTCAGTGTGGTAGTTGATGACTTTTTGAAATTTTCAATTGTTTTATGATTTAGATTCTTTTTTGAAATATTTTTCTTTATGGATCTAAATAACATGTCTAAATTGCCTCTATTATGAAACATGAGACAAAAATCTAAGGAGAACATATTACCTTCGGTGATCAACACAGTAGCAGTTCAAACATGGAGGCAGACCTGAAAGAGAGAACAAATCACTATTAGAAACAGGATCATTGCTATTTTAAAACCTAAAATTAAAAAATTAGGCTGATGGAGTTGAAGTCTTTGGAGAGGTGATTGGATGGCAAGGACACACACACACATACACACACACACACACACACACACACACACACACACACACACACACAGTTCCTCTCCCTGTCACCACAGAGAAGAAAATGTTTTATGATCTAGGAAGTCTTTTGATGTCTTTGAAAGACTTTGAATCTACTGTGTACCATTGCCAGGAAATGAGAGAGTTAAATTTCTGTTGTTTATAAGCCTTGGTATTCTATTACAGTAGCTTCAAAAGGTAAAACCAGAAGAATGAGAAGTAAAGACATAAGATATAGGGACTAGAGGATTCAAATTAAGACTGCAAAAAAAGAGCGAGAGAACTGCCAAGTATTAACCCACTTCCTTCAAGCAAAATTTGCAAAATGAAATAAGAAGAATGAACGTTTAGAGAAGTAAAGGCTGTCATTATGAGAAATGAACACTTATTCTTTGCCAGCCATGGGGATAAGAATCTGAAATGAATTATTTAATTAATTTCACTATTCAGTAAAAGGGTCATATATTATCCTTTCATGTTTTTTCTTGGGAGAAGAATAATGATTTGAGTAACAAACTTGACCAAATAGTAAAATTTAAAAGATTAGAATTTATGTTATTCAATTCAAAGAACTGCTTTGCTTTCAAAAAAAATCACTAGAAAAAGATACTTACTAAAATGGGTGACATTTTTTAAAGGCTTGCTTGATTGTAGTATTGAAATTTAAAATTTGTATCCATTATAGCAAGTAGATTGAAACACAATGATTTTTCTAAAGGCTTAAAGGTAGATAATTAACTTACTAATTTTAAAATGGAGGTGAATATTGAATTGTGTTTCTTCAGGTGAATGGTAGCACCACCGGGAAGCTTCATAAAAACTTTGAGATGACAGCAAACCTGCCTGTAAACAAAAGCATTTACTTTATTGCCCGTGAGAGAGATCATATAAGCCACTGTGCTATAAGCCACTGTGCGTGTTTCTTTTTGGTACTATTAATAATAGGACCGTTTCTTTTCTGTCTTTTTCAAAAGACCGTTGTTAAGATCAGCAGTTCTCAAAGCAACAACTAGACAGAGACAAGAGTCAGAGATGAACCAAACAATTTACATATAAATATACAATATTTAAGTCACCGCATATCTGGATTTATGTTCGAGAAAATACTTGAACTTCAACGTATTATATAAATGTCACATGACTTGTGTCTCATTTTAGACAGGATAAGTGTTATTAGGAATCTAAAGGATAATGTAAAAGAGAAGAGATATCCAATTATCCATTCTGAGAATTTTCTAATATGTTATAATTGTGGCATCAGTAGAGATTCCCATTGGTCTGAGGTTATTTTATGTTGACCTAACCACAGCTAGAATCTTGTATGTCTATTCATTAATAGCTGATTCACTAATCTGAACCCTCTCCAACTTATCCCATCTGTAGCTCCATGGGAGAAATTTGAACAATGACAGCAGAGCTTGAAACACAGGAAGTTTTTATTAAGAATGATGGACTTCTATGTTACTTTCTCATCTTTGTGGTAGGGCACTGATGCGGACAGGTTCATAAAACTGGACAGACTTTAGTTTTATGTTTGCATGAGCTAGCAGATTCAAGTGTTTTGATGGTTTGGGATTAAATGAATATCTTTATTATGTCTATTTTATAACATCTCTATACCCATGGTGTAGTTTGTTCAAAATAGAACTTCTTGAAGTACTGATTGCTACTAAATAACATTTCTGGTACAGATACTATATGGCCTTACACTGAAGGAAAAAATGCAGGTTTTATTACATACAAATTTGAACCTCAATGTAATCTACAGAACTTTTTCAAATATTACTTCAATTTACCTTTTGAGCACTGCCACACACTGTTTCCAGAAAAGAAGACTTTTAAATCATACTCTTTGCCGTATCTTAGGGCTCCATTAGGTTGCATAAATTATCAACTTAGCCAGAATTTCAAATCAGCCTTTTAATACCATACCATGCTACTTTTCAGTTAATTTGATTGGCATCAAATTCTAATGCAAAACAAAGCTTTCTGTATTCATAAATGCCAATTGCATGCCAGGTTCATTTATGAGCTCATATACATCTCTGCTCATTACATTGTATACTATAACCAAAAATACTATTTTCCCCTTTAAATATATATTCTTATAGGTAAGTTATTTTTCCATAGTCAAATGATTAGTGAGAAGAGAATGAAGAAGTGAGTCCATGTTAATTAGATTTCAAAGTCCATTTCATTCTATTAAGCCAGATTGCCTTAGTTATTTTTATAGCAAAACAAATATTCAAAGTAGTTTTAAATTAGTTTGGAACTTATCTGAAAGCTTGTGTATACTTACTGTTGCCAAAGACTTTCCAACTTTATGTAAAAAGGATGCAATAATGCATATAAATTATCTTGCACTCAATAGGAACTGGTTCCTCCCCCACTCTTCCTCTAGCATCTGTGATATAGTTTAAGATGGATGTTTGGAAGGTCGCATGACAGATGGGGGCCAACATGTCTAGTTGCAGATTAAGAATTTAAAATTGGAGATTAAAATTAAGTATCCTAACAGGAAAGATTGGAAATCTTAAAGTCTGGGTGATGCCCTGATTCTCATCAAGATTCCCTCTGAAAAAAGAAATAACAGTCTTTAAATTTTAATTAGCACCTTTTGGGGCTAGAAATACCACTGTACCATTCATCTAGATGATGAGAGGAAGATGCTTTTCATGGTAATAATGAGATGATTTCTTGGCCATCAACATGGCCTCCAAGAGCCATCTGTTCACTGAGTCGGTGAGCAATAAGGATTTATGAACTACTCCCAAATAACTCTGTGTGCGACAGGGAAGGGCGAATACAGCTGCTGCTTATTTTCATCAAACATCTTGATCTGTTCTTCAAACATTGCAAATTTGATGAAACCCAAACAGTTTGTCAAACACTTTCTTCTCTAATTGGGAAAATGATCTGAATGTTAAGAGCAATTGCAAAAGATGGTTTTGAATCATTCCTATTTACATAAAGTCACCCATGTTGTAGATCTTATCAATGCCCAGATTCCCAGTGTCTACCACAACAAACAAGCAGGCAAGAAGATATACAAAGTCTCGCACACTAAGGCAAATACAAATGAATCTTTCCTTCTTTCTAATATGTCTCAAAATTTAGAAAAGTGTAGGATTTATCGCTTTAATAACATGGTGACTTTAGGACCACGAGGGGTTCGTCCACCCACTGAAACAGTGTGATTGATCTAATGGGAGCTCACCAAGGCCAGCTGGACTGGGACTGAAAATGCCCGTGATCAAACCGGACTCTGTGAGTGTGGCTGACAATGGGGGCTGACTGAGAAACCAATAATAATGGCACTGGGATTTGATTCTACTGCATGTACTGGCTTTTTGTGATCCTAGTCAGTTTGTATGCACACCTTCCTAGGCCTGGATGGAGTGGGGAGGGCCTTGGACTTCCCACAGGGCAGGTTACTTTGCCCTCTCTTAGGACTCCAGGAGGAAGGGGGAGGGGGAGGGGGGAGCAGGAGGGAAATGGGAGGAGAGGAGGAGGTGGAAATTTTGAATGGTGTTATTTATAAAGCAATAAAAGAAAAAAATCTAATTAATATTAAAACCATGTTCTAGTTAATTTCACTTACCCTTATGCTCTCATACATATTCTCCTTACTATGTTATGGACTTTATAACATATTTAGGTTTACACAACCATTAATTGTTTAAAAGAAACAACAACAAACAAAGAACAAAGTAAAAGGATTGAAGAGATGGCTCAGTGGTTAAGAGCACTAGCCAGTGTGAGTCCCCTCATCCACAACGAAACTCACAGCAATGACTGCAATTCCAGGGTATTGAATGTCATCCACCGGCCCCTGGAGGCCCCGAACACATGTGATTCATTCACACGTAAAATTAAGGTAAATAACTCTTAAAAACTTTGAAGTGAATTTTCATCTGCTATAAATGCCAGGTGAAATAACACTCAACCAATTTTGACAATAAAAACTGCCTCCTCTAAGCATGGCAACAAACCGTTTCTTCAACTGAGGACCAACGTTCTAAATAAAGACTGATTATTTTACTTGCTAAAATACTTCATTTGTATATTCACCATGAAATAAATAAATAAGCATCTAATTAGATGAATAAAAACAGAGTTCTAGGTCATATTTCAATTGTGCTCAGAGTTACAACTATATATATTTAATAATAGATAATCTTGATTGTCCGGTCTAGAATCACCTGGTTTACCCAAGGGGTATTTAATTAGGTAGGTTAATTGAGGTGTGAAACAGGTTCAAAAGATGGAGAGCATTGTTCCCTGATCTTGGGTCCTGCATTGTACAAAAAAGGAGAAAATATTGTGGATATCCATTGCCCCTTCTTCCTGACTATAGATGAAATGTGACCAACAACTCCAATCTCCTGAGTCCTGACTACATAGGCTAAAGTAACCTTTCCTCTCATTGCTTTTTCAGACCATTTTATCACAGCGAGAGAACAGGTAAATAAGACACATTTCTTTATACACCTATCAAATGAATTTTAATTTAATATATTTATACACGAAAGACATCGATTTTATCTAATCTGAAAGATTAACCACAAAATATGATAATATGCAAACTTATTTTCTAATTCATAAAAGTATATAAAAGATTATACATTTCATCTCATCAGAGTCGGGGTACTAGGTTCCCAAAAGGAACTCAGCCTGTTCCCAGGCTGGGGCCTTGAGGGAAAAGGGGGCCTATACAAAGCCACAGGGCTTTGTGGAGTACAGAAGCCCACCCTTTTGACTGCAGCAGGCCCTTGGAGAGGGCTTCTGATCCAGCCATCGGACCTGGAGGGTAAGTGGGTCCCAGCCCAGCCATCTAGGTGTCTGGCCCCAGAGGGGACTAAGGACACCCGCCTATCCCCCAAACCTTCAGGCCATTAAGGCAGCTTCCCCCACCTATTGGCTTTTCTGATTAGCACACCGCAGCTCACATCCAAGCATCTGTCCCCATCAGTGGCAGGGTACTGGGTTCCCAAAAGGAACTCAGCCTGTTCCCAAGCTGAGGCCTTGAGGGAAAACGGTGAATGTACAAAGCCACAGGGCTTTGTGGAGCAGAGAGAAACCCGCCCTTTTGACTGTGGCAGGCCCTTGGAGAGGGATTTTGATACAGCTATCCGATCTGGAGGGTAAGTGGGTCCCAGCCCAGCTGCCGAGGTGTTTGGCCCCAGAGGGGACTAAGGACACCCTCCCATCCCCCAAACCGTTGGGCCATTAAGGGAGCTTCCCCTACCTATTGGCTTCTGCTTAGCACACCCAAGCTTACATCCAAGCATCCCTCCCCCATTGGTGGCAGGGTCCTAGGTTCCCAAAAGGAACTCAGCCTGTTACCAGGCTGAGGCCCTGAGGAAAAAGGGGGCATGTACAAAGCCACAGGGCTTTGTGTACTGCTTGGAACAGAGAAGCCCACCCTTTTGTCTGCGAGAGGCCCTTTTAGAGGGCTTTTGACCAAGACCCATCTGGATCTGAGGAGCTTGGCAGGTTCTTAGGCCAGCGAAGGCCCCTGATCCAGGTCCATTCAGACCGAGCAAGTAGCCCTTTTCGAGTACCATTTGATCCAATGGAGGGGAAAAGATGGGCAGGCACCAAGCCAGGAGTTCCTCCAACAACCTGAAAAGCAACATGACAATGCCAGAATCCCGTGGTTATGCAACAAGAAGACCTAATCCAGAAGAAGCAGAAGAAATCGACTTTAAACTTAACTTTACGAAAATGATAGAGACCATTAAAGAAAAGATGAAAAACTCCTTTAAAGAAAGGGATGAGAAGACTAACAAAAAGTTAGAAGAAATGAATAAATACATCAAAGATACCCTAGAAAGCAAAGAAAAAGCAATCAAACAGGTGAAGGAAACAGTTCAAGACCTGAAAACTGAAATGGAGGCATTGAAGAAAACACAAACTGAGAGATGGCTGGATATGGAAAAGCTGGATAAACCAACAGGAACTGCAGAGACAAGTATAGTCAACAGAATACAAGAGATGGAAGAAAGAATTTCAGACACTGAAGATGCAATAGAGAGAATAAACTCACTGATGGAAGAAAACAACAAATCCAACAAATTCGTAGCACAAAACATCCAGGAAATCTGGGATACCATGAAAAGACCAAACCTAACAATAATAGGGGTAGAAGAAGGAGAAGAATTCCAGCTCAAAGGCCCAGAAAATATATTCAACAAAATTATAGTAGAAAACTTTCCCAACCTAAAGAAGGATATTCCTATGAAGGGTCAAGAGCATACAGAACACTGAATAGGCTGGATCAAAAAAAAAAAAAAAAAAAAAAAAAACCCTCGCCATATAATAATCAAAGCACAAAACATAGAGAACAAAGAAAGAATATTAAGAGCCGCAAAGGAAAAAGGTCAAGTAACAAATAAATGTAAACCCATCAGAATTACACCCAACTTTTCTATGGAAACCATGAAACCCAGAAGGTCTTAGATCGATATGCTACAGACACTAAGAAGCCATGGATGCAAGCCTAGACTACTATATCCAGCAAAACTTTCTTTCACCATTGATGGAGAAAACAAGATATTCCAGGATACAAACAAATTTAAGCGATACATAGGCACAAACCCAGCCTTACATAATGTACTGTATGGTAAACCACAGCTAAAGGAACAAACAACGCCCATAATAACAAAGGCATCTAACAACACTCCACCAGCACAAGTCCAAGTAGGGAAACACACAACCCCTACAACCAAAAAAAAGAAAAGAAAAGAAAAGAACTGGAAATAACAACCACTGGTCGTTAATATCGCTTAATATCAATGGTCTCAACTCACCTATAAAAAGGCACAGGTTAAGAGATTGGATACAAAAAGAGGATCCAAAATTTTGCTGTTTACAAGAAACACACCTCAACAACAAAGACAGACATTTTCTCAGAATAAAGGGTTGGAAAAAGGTCTTTCAATCAAACGGCCCTAAGATACAAGCAGGTGTGGCTATACTAATATCTAACAAAATCGACTTCAAACTGAAATCAACCAGAAGAGATGGAGATGGTCACTTCATACTCATAACAGGAAAAATTCATCAAGATGAAATCTCAAGCCTGAATATCTATGCCCCTAATGTAAAAGCTCCCACTTTTATAAAAGAAAGGATTCTAGAACTCAAAGCACACATAAAACCCCACACACTAATAGTAGGAGACTTTAACACTCCTCTCTCACCAATGGACAAGTCATCTAGACAGAAAATTAACAAAGAAATACGGGATCTAACAGATGTAATGAATCAAATGAATTTGATAGACATCTATAGAACATTCCACCAAAACAGGAAAGAATACACATTCTTTTCAGAGTCTCATGGAACCTTCTGTAAAATCGATCATATACTCGGTAACAAAACAAATACCCACAGATACAAAGAATTTGGAGTAACCACCTGCGTCTTATCGGATCAGTATGGAGTAAAGTTAGAACTTAACAACAATTCCACCCCCCAAAAGCCTACAAATGCATGGAAACTGAACAGTCAACTACTGAACCACTCTTGGGTCAAGGAAGAAATAAAGAAAGAAATTAAAGTCTTTCTTGAATTCAACGAAAATAAAGAAACAACATACCCTAACCTATGGGACACTATGAAAGCAGTGCTAAGAGGAAAGTTCATAGCACTTAGTGCCCA
>JAQHUG010000086.1:2356923-2377090 GCA_028555095.1 Dicrostonyx torquatus
AAAAAAAAAAAGAAGCAGACTCACCCAGGAGGAGTAGAAGACTGGAAATAATCAAACTGAGGGCTGAAATAAACAAAATAGAGACACAGGAAACAATACAAAGAATAAATGAAACTAAGGGCTGGTTCCTTGAGAAAATCAATAAGATCGACAAACCCTTATCCAATCCAATCAAAAGGCAGAGGGAGAACACTCAAATTAACAAGATCAGAAATGAAAAGGGGGATATAACAACAGACAATGAGGATATTCAAAGAATATTTAAGTCTTACTACAAAAGCCTGTCTGGCACAAAATTGGAAAATGTAAAATATCTGTAGCACATGCTTTGCGGGGATGTGTTAATGAATAATCAAAAATACACCTGAGAAACTTAAAGACTCAGGATAGAGTTGCAGAGGTATAGTGTTTGTACTGATGTACAAGACAACAGTAAATGAATAAACAAATGAGTAAATATGTCTCTTCAGAGAAGTGAACACTTCATCAAAAGTAAAGAACAGATATAAATTAAATGAAACTTCTAAAAGTAGAAAACAATAAATGAAAGAAAAACACAGCCTATGAGATTTGAGGACAATAAAGATGTAATACATTTGTCGATAGAATAATTAGATAATTGCATCAGAAAATATGAACAAGAAAAAAAATTATAAATAGTGGATGCTGCTGAGTTTGTCACCATAAAAGGCACTTGTGTGGAAAAGCCTGGCTAGTGGACCCACACACACAAATAAATAAGAGACTATAATTTTTAAAACAGAAACTCATTACAAATAATAAACTATAGATAAACTATTTATAAATATTATAATTTATAAATTATATAATTTATAAATAATTACAAATTATAGAGAATAAAAATATAAAATACAAATAATACAGGCTTAGGGAGAGAAAGACACAAGTCACCTGAAGGACAATATTTTATTAGCACTTCTACTCTCCAGATGTATGGAAGACAAAAGTGATGGACAAACAACACAGGAAAATGGAAAAGAACATAACAGAAAATTCTAATACACCAAAATTCTCCCTCCCACTGAGTTCCTCAGATCATATTTATGTGTGAGATAATAACTATAAAAGGGTTAGAAGTGGTACTTAATATATATGCAAGAAATTGAAAAAATAAACACATATGTTGATATGTGACAATAAAAGAGGTAAAAAGTTAACTGACATGGACCTGACAAAGTGATGTGTATATATATATATATATATATATATATATAAATGTCTTATGGATTCATCAAAAAATGTATACCAATATACCAATATACCGCATATATTGGAGAAACAAAATATGCTTTTAAAGTTATTGAAATTATCTGTAGAGAGTCATTAAAAGGCAAGAGCAGATACATAAATAAATAAAAAGGACAAACAAAAGCAAAATAAGGCAGACTTAAGTCATAAAATACCAATATTAAAATTAACTAATTGCTATAGGGTCTATGATCTAGTCAACCATAGGCTTTTTTTTTTTTTTTTTTGCCTAGTTAATAGTAACGTGCAAGGGATCCATCTTCTGGAGTAGACATTAAATCTCATCATAAAGTTTTTGTTTTCTCATATAACAACTGTGCCAGTATTGCACCAGTTGGCATATCTTATTATACCAGTCTCTCTTTTAGCTTATTGGGTTTCCAGATGTATACTATTGATAACTTTTTTCTTCAGTAGTGCATAATACAGAACACTCAAGCACTATGAAAAATATGCCAGAGGGATGAAGCTTCTTGGCTGTTGCCAGCCTAATTTCTCCATTTACTATGATGGAAGCATATAATGTCCTTCCCCAATGGGTTTTACCACCATGTCCTGGAAAGCAAACAAGAGCAGTGGCAGTATTCTATAATGTTTGGGAGTAGTGTTCCTGGTATCTCGCTGATCAGCAGCTTCAAAAGAAACCTATACCTTGAACCGGCCTTTCTATTTGATAATCTATGGTGTATGTGGAAGGGACTGTCTCTCATTATAGGGAAACTTTATTTAAGCAATACGCAGAGACACACACACACACACAAACTTCCAGAGCCTTCCATGTAGCATTTGGCATTTTCAGTGGTATCCAGTGACCATTATCTTTCCCCAAATTCCTTCTACTTTGCTCTCCCATCCTCTTTCCATTGCCTGAAACTCTTCATCTAGGGGAAGGGCATTGTTCAATTTACACTTTCACATTGCCATATCAACTGTTGTTGCTGTACATTTTTTTAATTGGTCATATTTTTGAGATCTCATGGGTACATCTATTATGTATAGAACACAATATCTTAAGACAACATGTATTGATCTTGAGGTTTTTAATAATCTTTCCTTGGCTTTTACTACAATCTTCCCATGAAAATTGAGCACCTCATGGTGAACAGTTCTCTGTGCATGCACTTTGGCCTGTTGTGGTTTTCTGTAATAGTCTCTGTCTAGTAATAGAAAAAAATATGAGGAATGATAGCTTCAGAGACTGTGGGTATAAAGGTATTTAAAACAATGTTAGGTTTTATAGCGGGTTTGCTATGTGGCAGTACTGAGTTCTCCTCTAGGTTCCATGACCTCTCAAGACACAGCCAGGTTTACATTACTAGGCATTTCCAAATAATCATGTGGAAATTTAATAGTAATTATAAATTCGCAGGCAATAGTTCAAACTTGTTACTAGATACCTTAAATTAACTCCTTTATATTAATCTACTTTCTTTCACATGGCATTACGTCTTTCATTTTTCACCTCCTGTTTCCACTCCTTGTCTTGCTGGCAGCTCTCCACACTCTGCCCTGGTTCTTCCCAGTGTCCTTAGTCTACCACCTAATCTGATCCTGTTCAGAAATTGACCGGTAAGTTTCTTTATTAAACCTATCATAGTGATAGGTTTAATGAAAGTACATATATTCACAGAGTCTAAAGGAATATTACACAAGGCATGCTGTTCCCCTCTATCAGATTCAGAAGATCTGATCTTATGTTGTATTCCTTGACTCTCCACAGTTGAGTTTTGAGCAGTGTGAGATAAAGATCTAATTTCATTCTTCTTCACGTAGCTGCTCAGTTTGCTATCACCATTGTTGAAGTGTTATCCATTCTCCAATGTGTGTTTTTTGACAACTTGTTTAAAACCTAGGCGACTGTAGGGGTTCAGGCTTACATCTCCACTATCAGTTCTATTACAATAACCAGTGTTGCTGCTTTTAATCTAATATAAAAACATCCTCTTCCTTAATTCTCCTGTTTATTGCATAATAAGAACTTAAAGTTTCCACAAAGAGAAAACCCACATAAGATATTTAGGGAAAAGGAATAATGATGAAGCTGTGTATTAAGATTTGGAGGGGCACACTGAAGATGACACCAACTCTAGCTTTGAAGTTTTACTTGGTTACAATTTTGAAAAGAAAATCTAGATTTGTATCTGGTAGCAAAGAGGTGATAAGGAGAAGCATACATACGACGGCCCAGAGAATTTTCTAACACACCGGAACCAAGAATAATAGTACCTTAAATAATTTAACATTTCAAAAAGACTGGTTGTATACCAACTAGTAAGGTGCTGATTTTACTTATTATTTTAAAGAGAAAAATCCTAGTAATGTTAAATTCTAATGTAAGTTAAAATAAAGGTATCTTAATATTTGCTATAAATCAATGAAAATACATCTTAACTTTTGCCCACAGAGGTAAGTTTTCTTTGAAGCTGGTGGCTTTATATACCCCATTTTAATTACTGTTTTCTTTTTTTGTCTGTTTATGTCTAATAAGGACATAATCTATCTACCCCTTGTAAGTCAATGTGTTATTTGTGAATCAGTACCACCATATGTCACTTAGGTACTTAATGCAAGCCCATAATCATAAGATGTTTTCCAGGACTAACAAGGCAGGTTATGTTTTTAAAATACTTCTACATAACCCTAAGAATGCTACATTTTGAATGTGCTTTTCTAGTTGATTAAAACACAAATAGAAACGGTGTCCCACTAAAGTTTTTCATACGTTATCAGTCATGGAAATCATCTATCTCTTTATTCAGAAGAATGGAAGTTCTAAACAGATGCCTAAATATTTATAGTTAAATGGAAATGTATTCCCAGTATTCACATAAATTGGCAATAAATATAATTTTTATTTTACTTGGCATCTAAATTTAGGTTTTTCATGTTAAGTTTTTCTCTAAGTCCCAGTGTTGCCTCACTACTGATAACAGTTATTAATTATATGCTTTTTAAAATAGTAGACATACCTTTTCCAATATTTTGTTCCAAGATTATTCAGTTTCTTATGTTGTGCCCCACACTGAGTCTGATTCATTATTATCTCAAAAACAAAAACAGGTGTATATCATATGGGATGAAAGCCACCAAACAGCTTGACTTTGTATCACAATGGATGAACCCATACGACTTTTCCATATCAGTGTGTAGTTATGAAAAGATGAGAATTCTTTCTTGTCACAAAGCACATTGCCAGCAAACAGTTGTTTCTTTGGATTCCTTTTGGAAGTCACCTGAGATTGAGCTGAACCTTAATGCTTCTTGCCCTTACGACTTCCTGGACTCCTGACCCTGTTTCCATGCCTTCAGCAAAATGTAAAGAACATTTGCTGGTCCAGTGGGGCATGTTCCTTCTGGCCTTGCTTTTTCAGAAAGACTGTATTCTTCCTAAGGAGACTCCAGATGTATGCCTGATTGAAGCACTCATTTCATGGTTGGAGTGAGTTTTCTCACAGCTGCAACTGGGACAGGAATTTCAAAGGATTACATTGTTGTACACGTGCTTCTATTCTTCCTGCTAGAGGCTCAGACACACAGCACAGACTGTCTTAACACAAGGCAGATACATTTTCCAAGACCACTGTTTATCTTCTTTCTTTCTTTCTTCCTTCCTTCCTTCTTCCCACTCTCCCTCCCTTTCTCTTCCTTTCTTCCTTCCTTCCTTTCTTTCTTCTTTCTTTCTCTCTCTCTCTTTCTTTCTTTCTTTCTTTCTTTCTTTCTTTCTTTCTTTCTTTCTTTCTTTCTTTCTTCCTTCCTTTCTGTCTCTTTTCCTTGATTCAGTTTTTATTTGAAAATTTTACGTAAAAACAAACTTATAGAACAAGTAACTTACCAGACCTTTTAGCTAAATTGTCTACTTAAAATGATTATTCTTATTTCCCTGACTCACACTGTGAATATACTGAAAGATACCTAGCGAAATGCAATAAAACAAGATAGAAAGTCAGTGGTGCATTGCCCCCATAAAGCAATAACCACCTTAAAGAATGGAAACTTTCAGTCGTCATAATTTGCTCTCTTTAAACATTTAAATCATATAGCTGCCTTTCACACATAATCGTAGTGTTCACCCAGCAATTTTAATGATTATTCCTACCCACATATTATTTCCTTATGGGAAAGAATCAAAAGACTGACAAACGTAACATATAACAAGAGAGCACCATGTTCTATTACAAGGGACTCTGGAGTCTCAATAAATGCTACTTAGACAAATATGGGATGGCAGTATTTGCAATTGGCTTATGCAGGCAAACATGGAGTCATATTATTTATGGTTTGACAGTGGCCCTGGATATAGCCAACTCTTGTTAAAAAACTCAGGGTCAGACCTTGTTAATTCAAAATCAACTTTTCTGCGTAGATTCTTGGCAATTTTTGTTCCATGGTAATATAGTGACCTTTTGCCTAATCTTTTATCTCTTGAAATTGGACTTAGTAGATAGAAAAAAGTAACATAAAACCTTGCTAAAATATTACAAAATAATCTTAAAAAGTCTGATCCACACTAAGTCTAGTATATTCTAAATTGTATATTTCCTTTCCAACAGGATTTAGGTAAATTGAGCATATGTTTAACTATTAGAGTGACAAAATTATTTTCAGTTATTATTCTTGAAGCTACTGACCAATATTTTTGTTACTTGCATATGAATGCACCCTGTCTTACCTTCTGTAATTTAAGTCATGTTACAAGACTTACTGCTTTATCTTTCTAATCAGCACAGCATTCATAAGACTATTTCTTCTCAAATCACAGATTTAAACTTCTGATGGCATTTTATTTTGCTTAATGATTGTTCCCATGGTGATTTTTTTATGAATAAAAGAATAATGCCCTTCAGCAGATGACCCTGGCTTGCATCGTAGGAGGTTCTCCTAAAGGCATTGTATGTTACATTTGAAGCCATTTCATTTTAGAGGCTTGGCTTGATGCTCATCCACAAAATCTGATGTGAAAAGACTTTTAGGGGTGAGGTATTGATGGTTATATTTGATCATTTAATGTGAGTAGTTTGCCTGTTTCCTTCCTATTTGACATCATGTTTTTGAATATACTCTTTTTTTCTCCCTAGTTAATATGGATTCCCTTGAAGGCAAGGATGTATTTTTAGTTGCCTATGTCAGTCAAAGGAACACTGAGTTAGAGAAGGAATAATGCAAGGTGGAGTGTGAAAAATGTCACGACCTGAAGGAATATGGATGTCATATTCTGCAGTTCGTTATGTGTTGTGAACCATGGACTTCTGCATTCAACTAAAATGCAGATTGTCAGAAATTTATGATGTAGTTACGGAGAAATATGTAAACCTCAAAGCACAGATGAAAGGGAAGAAGAAAAAAAGAAGTGAAGGAAAGGACTAAAACCGATGTTAGACTTTTTTTCCTTTATTCATATGGAAATCAGAGGCTCTAAGGGAGAATTTACTAGTGTTTTCTAAACAATGGTTCTCACCCTTTCTGTTCCTGCAATACTTTTAATACAGTTCCTCATTTTGTGATGACCCTTAGCCATAAAATTATTTTCTTTGCTACTTCATAACTCTAATTTTGCTGCTGCTATGAAACATAATGTAAATATATGATATGCAGGATGGTCTTAGGTGACTCCTGTGGAAGGATCATCTGAACCCCAACGGGGTTACATCCTCAGTTTAAAAATTGTTGTTCTAAAAAATCATATTGTCCAAAAATAACTTCGTA
Organism: Dicrostonyx torquatus; assembly: GCA_028555095.1. Taxonomy (NCBI): domain Eukaryota; kingdom Metazoa; phylum Chordata; class Mammalia; order Rodentia; family Cricetidae; genus Dicrostonyx; species Dicrostonyx torquatus. Next base: position 2,363,896 of record JAQHUG010000086.1, read on the forward strand.
AGTGTGTACATTTATATCCACAAGTGTGTGCTACTCCAAACTTTTATCAGTAGTGGTTCCGTTGATGAACATCAACTATTTCCTTTTCTTAGCTATTGTGAATACAGAAGCAATGAACATATTTCAAGTATTTCTGTAGTAAGACATAAAGTCCTTTGGGTCTACAATGATGAGTGGTATAGTTGGTTCATATGGTTTTGAGAAAAATTCCAGACTAGATTCACAAAAGTTTTTTTTAAGTTTACCCTGCCATCAGCATTTATAAGGGTTTTGTTTACCTTATATCGATGTTAGTAGTTGTCCTTTGTACTTCTTGTGTTCTTCACTTGTTAGAGTGACATGGACACTTAATCTAATTTAATCTAGGAGGAAGTTTAATTCCGGAGTAGTGTACTCTATATGTATATATAGTATATAGTTATGTCTTATTGGGCTTCCATTTACTATTCTGCCTTCTGCAGCACACATCACATTTTGTTGTCTTCTTTTGGAGGCTCTTTCATGTTCCAAGACTATGAACATGTCTTTTCTTGAAACTACCTAGAATATCAAAATTGAAACGTTTGTTATCTTTACTATGAAAATTGCTTATCTCTAAGAAGAGCCGAAAAGAGATGTACGATTTGGTTTTTAATTTTAGAGATAAACTCAGTGAGTGACAGTGAAATGCAATTAGAAATTTGGCTTCTGAGAGCTCAAAATGATGATTTTTAAGACTGACTGGGAATAACATATGTAATTTACACCTGAAGTTACAGCAGAGTATGCAAACATATTACATAAGGTAACAAAAATACAAAAAAGTAAATGCATCCAAACACACATATCTGTAGGCGATTGTGTTGTAGAACTTCACAGAGGTTTATTCATTATGTGCACACCAACTCTCACGGCTCCATGCTAGAATAAGTATATACACTAAAAATGCAGTGCATAGAAAAGCTGGAGAGTTGAACAACTTTATGTAGAAACTACTGAAGAACGAGAAGTCAAGTTTCTTTCTCCAAATATATTACATCTTTCAACTGTATGTAACAGTTCTATCAAAGTTTTGTCCTGATTTAAAGAATAAATCTTGTGGGGTAGCCAATTTTCTTTTATCCAGTGCTAGAATTTCTTTTAAAAATATTCACAAAATTTTCAGTGAAAATTTTGGCACAAATTCCCATATCTTTTTGTCTAAATCTACAAATCATTTCACAATATTGAAAGTTATAAAGTACCTATGAGTTCAGTGGAGCTTTCATGTTAATTTTAATATTGCATGAACTATAAAAGCAGTATTTTGCAATGTACATTTTATTAATGACATAGGTTCAAAGAAAATTTGTCTCATCATAGCCAAATTATCAAGAACCATTTATATTCATTCTGTAGCATTGATTTGCTCTAAATGCTGTTCCTAAAGAATCCTCTGGTCTCATCTCATTTAAAATATGTTTATTCCAGATAAAACATGTCTATTTCCAAAATCATAATTGTATCATTATATAGCAATATAAATATTATGCTTCATTGGGAGCAGATTTTTCAAAGAAGACAAGAAAATTCAGATATCGTCAAACAATCATGTCATTATAAATAGAAGAAGGTTAAAACAATTATATGAATATTATACATTCTATTGAAATATTGCTAGATTAGTACACATAGTGCGTGCTTACCAATAAGAAGCATGTTCTCTTCCTGGATTCACTCACTCTGTCTATAAAACTAGTTGGCAGGATTAGGTCAGGTTTCTTAAATGTTTGAGGGCATGAGGATATTTATAGAGGACTGTTGGAAATCATTTCTGGCCATGCATTCCTAGAAAACGGAAACAATGAAGTATCTAAAGTACTTAGATATGGAGGTAAGTGCATGCTCATTTATTTAAGATCTTCACAAACTCTGATGCAGCTTTTCTTTCATGATTTATGTATTTGATAGGTCCTAGTTTTAAGCATTACAGTAGCCCACCAGAGATGACCACTCAGATACAGTTTATAGCCAATTAGAAGTCATTATTCCAGCTCACTAGAACCTCTCCTAGTTATTCAGGGACCTAAATGTGGCCTTGAGTGTGCAGAACACAGTGTTCTTAAAGGCAGAAACCCGGTCCTACCATCTTGCTTGGCAGCTGCAGGGGCACTTCACAAAGGCAAGCAGTTCTAACAGAGGCAGGCCATTTAACAGGAACTAAGTTAACTGGAACAACCTGACCTGTGGTTTCCAAAAGAGAGTTGGGTAATTTTCCAAGGAATTCTCAATCAAGAAGATCAAATTCAAGTTAAACCTGAAATGATCTCAGCAACAATTCAAGATGGAGAGAGCTCTATACTGATTTGCCCTGTCACAAGACTCTTTTACATGGCAAAACCACAGTCCTTTTAAGAATCACAAAATATTTTATGGGAGCGATAAGATGACTCCTCAGATCAGCTATGAGTCCTATAGTCACAGACTCATAAAAAAAGATGAAAATATAATCAACAGAGGGAGAGAAGTGTAGGTAGTGTCTACTCTGTGACACTAAACGGAGATTATTTTTTCCCATTCAGGCATAAATCTTAATCTATCTCGGAAAGTTAATACTGCTTTGTCTCTTACTCAGTTTCTTCTTCAAGCACTTGACCAATGAATATATTTTGCATAAGAGAGGGCTGCTACTTGTTTTAGAAATCAAAGTTTGAAAAGGATAGAAACGCAGGGACTTAAAAGTTAAGTATACATTGAAACTCACAAAAGTTTATGCGCTATGGTACTATTACATTTTAAAGAACTTCTTCTAATTTTATTTTTCTTGCTGTGATAAAATAACCTGAGAAAACAATTTTGGGAGGAAAAGAATTAGTTGTTTGTCTTCTCGCTGGTTAGTTAGCTTTCTCATCTCATATCATTTATGATCTCCTGCCTAAGTAATGGTACCAACCATGATAGCACCATAAATTAAGAATAAAGATAACGTTCCAGAGACATGTGCATATGCCAACCTAATCTAAATAATTCACTCAGTGAGATTTTCTTTCCACCTGATTATGGGTTGTGTAGATTTGGTAGTTAAAACTAACTTTTATAGAAATTCTTCATATACAAGCAATAAAATACAATATTTTTATTTCATTATGTAAATATTAGAACATGTTCCAGGTCTAGCTCTCCACATTGGTGTATGTATAAACAGAGAGATGCATTAAATAAATGCTTTATTAACTCGTACATCAACAGCACATACTGAGGTTGTTTTCATAGCACATTATGTTGAATAATGTCACAATGATTATGAAATTGTAACAACCCCCACCTATTGCTGATTTGACTAATTTAGGTAGGTATCCAGAAAAGTTATTGCTTGATAATAGGGTTCTGATACTTTTAATTTGGGGGTGATATCCACAGTGTTTCCAGTATAGTTGTACCCACTTACCATCGTGACTGACACTGTAAAATGCTTACTCTCTTCCACACAGTCACCATTTGCTATTTCTTGTCTTTTTAATAAAATTGTTCCAAAAGATGCATGGTGTTGTTTCCTCATGGTTTCAAGCTATATTTTCCTAACAATTAGTGATTTGGAAAACATTTTCATATAACTGCTGACTATTTCATGCCTAATTTAAGTAAATATTATTAAGATTTTTATTAATAGAATTTTAAATGTTTTGCTTACTAACACTGAGTGTTTTTATATACTTTGGATAGTGATATCTTCTCCAATTTCGTAGGCTGTTCTTTGAGTTCCTATTTTAATTTGATATCATCACTCTTCTTTATTATTATCTGTTGCCTGAAATTTGATGAGATATGAGAAAAATCATTGTTGATATCAATATCAAAAGAAGAAATTTCCTGTCTTCTCTAAGTAGTTGTATGGTTTCTTGCTGTAGGACAATGATTTGTACCCTGTCAATTGTATTTTAATAAAACAGTGGTTGGCCAGTATCTCAGACAGGAAGTATAGGTGGGGTGATGAGAACAGGAAAATTCTGGGAAGGCAAAAGATTCAATTTTCAGTCATCATCCAAACTGAAAGGAAGCAAGATGAGAATGCCTCACTGATGAAAGGTAACAAGTCACATGACTAACACAGACAAGAATGCTGGGTTAATGTAAGATGTAAGAATTAATTAATGAGAAGCCTGAGCTATTAGACCAATCAGTTTATAACTATTTATATCTAATGTGGACCTCTGTGTGTTTCTTTGGGACTGAACAGCTGTTAGGTGGGACATAAATCTCTGTTAACAATTTCTCTTAAGTTTTAGATTTTTTTTAATCTATGAAGAATTTGTTTTAGTGTGTTGTGAAATAAGGGTCCATTCCTTCTTCCATCTGTGCATACTCATTTTTCCTAACTCTGTTAATGAACACCTTCCCCTTTCCCTACTTTGTGTGTGACTGGTGCAATACAGAAAACTGAAAGGCTCTCTACAGTTGAGTGATTTCTGGTCTGGTCTCTCTAATCTCTTACAATGTTCTATGTTCTACAGGTATGGCAGTGACTTTATAAGGCTGGGAAAAAAAAGAGTTTTTAGTTTAGGGAAAAACTAGACTTGATCTCTCCTAATCGGATCTAATTCTGCTTTGGGAATATATCAAACACTGAATTAGTCTCGATCTGTATGCTTTTACACAAATTATAAAAATTGTTTTAATATTATATTATACATATAAAAATACAATTTAAAATGCTTATCTTTCTATAACATTATAAATAAGTAGAATTTGAAAAGATTTTTCTGGTTCAGGATATGACCAGTGTCTTACAAATCTGTGTCCTATCACTGAACTTCAGTCCCAGGTTCTTTTTCTCTAGCCTGCTTGGAAAAACAGGCAGATGGTAAATCACTAATGAACAGTCACCATATCATGTTAAAGGGGGTTTAGTCAAACAGGTGAGCACGACTTATACTTTTATCTCCGGTAGTTTTCCTTCTAGGAAAAGATTCATTGGGGAATACAACTGTTCTCAGATGTGTTACAATTGAATACAGGTTTAAAGCTCTATTAAAATCAAGTGTGCCCTTAGCATGACCTTTAGTTTACAGTTTTTTTTTTCAGATCAACTTGCCTCAAATACTACAGCATATATAACTATACTGTTCCTTAACATTCTACTGGATTGGTAGCAGTCACTTCTCTTGTTGCTATGACAAGACACAGGAGCAAAGCAACTTGAGAAAGGCAGGGCTTATTTTGTTCAAACCTGAATAAAAGAAAGCAATTCAGAATGGCAGGGAAGGTGTGGCAGTGAGATCTTGAGCCAGCTTTTCACACTGAGCCTGCAGTCAGGTAGGAGAAAGGAGAATGCTGCCGCTCAGCTCCCTTTGCCCACCGTACATAGTTCAAGCGTCTATTCCTTGGGATGGTAACAATCACATTTCAGGTGGGTCATTCTTCAGTTAAGTTTCTCTGAAGTACAGTCTCAGGCTCGCATGTAGGTGTGTCTTCGAGGTGTTTGGTCAAGTTGAAATGAAGATTAACCATCACAGATGAAAACATTCCGGCAGCACGGAGTAAGGACTTCCTTCCATGTTTAGATAATTAATTTTCAGGTTGAGGTGCTCAGTCACGGTTCCTGCAAATTCATCTATTGCAGGAAGACAAAGGACTGAAGCTGGAAGCTTTGGGGATGATTAATTAACACTCCCACAGAAGATGTAAATGTTGAGGTAATCCTGTCCAAAATGATTTTTGAACCATTTCTTACCTTGAGATGTAGTCTGCTACAAAGTCACATGGTGATGTGTGTCTTCTTTCTTTGCTTCTCAAACTTCCATAGTGCCACATATCATTCTTGAGGTCAATTTAGAAACTTTAAAAATATATAAATAATATGATAAATTTAGGAGAAAGTTCACTATGATTTCTTCACCGAATAACATTAATAGAGTATTTGAATTGCAATCTTGACTTCCAAATTGATTGCAAGTGTTCAGTTGCATGTTGAAATGGTCAAATATCTGGTATTGGGTTCATTTTAAAAAAAAATGAAAGTTTTGAATTTACTACTCCTGTCAAAAAATCTGCAAAAGATTTTTTGAGAGCTAGAGTGGTTAGCAGAGGTTAGTAAATTAACATTTATTTCACAGTAGGCACTCTTTTTCTCATTTAAGTCTCAGAGTAAAGCAAAGGGATAAGCATCATTAGCATTTGTTTTACAGTGAAGCAAACTCCTGTTCACTGAGGTTAAGAAACTTGATCCAAGTGACACAGCTGCTAGAGCATGGAGCAAGTTAAGATTCGAGATTCTAATTCCACTGAAAATTTAGCAAATGAATAACTTTGGATGCAGACTGATATTGTTTACTTATTCTGTAGCCTTGGCTTACTACAGTGTATCTCAAACTCTTTAAATATTAATCCACTTAGAAAGCCAAACACAGTGTCTTTTACTCAGCAGGCAATCAATAATCATGAGTTACAGTAATGTTTCTGAAAGTAGTTGGATAGAATGCTACTTCATCATTTATTCTTCACTCACTGTACTGGGATTCGGTGCTTCTGTTTCAGAGATTTATGGACTTTAAGACAAGAAATAACTTTGTTTAGAGAAAAAGGAAGAGATATATAAGGAAAGAAATGTGAAAGAGGAGGAAGAAGATAATTTTCAAATTAGAATATTTTAGCCTAATATACTTTATTCTAATGTAGATAACTAAATAAAGAAAAACTAGGTTTTTTTTTCCTATTGACTTTTTATGAAATGAGAAGAGATTGTGATGGGGGTGTTAAGCTTAGTATTTAGCTGAGTATTTTAGACCTATGACAATATCAGGCCCAAAGTGGTGGAGAAATCAGCAAATCACACTAGAGTGATCATGTAAGCAATCTAAGTTACTCACATCTGGATGGGTACAAAATTACACAGCACAGACAAAAGATAAAGGAGTACAGAGCAAGTTCATATCTACAGCAAAGTGAGCACTGTATTCCTTTCCAAAAGCAGTGTCTGCCATAAACAAAGCAAGCATGGAGTTTTCACTCAAATTTATATATTTTCATATAGGAAAGCCCTTTGGGGTAGGCATGTTTCTGAGAATGCTCATTTTGTTGACCGTGTACAGGTAACAATTTAAGAAGGACAAAGAACAACTATATCTCTGGGTATCGTGAGTTCAAAATTATGGGCCACATGTGTAAAAGGTTAAAATGGTACACAGGACTCCTGAACATGCTTAGTGCCTGTCATAAAGATGGCAAACATTCTTTTTTCTCTAGATGAACAAATCCCCTTTGACTCAAATTGGTTTACCATTCAATGTACTCTTCATAACTGAGATGTATTTACTCTCTAAACCTTAGAATATAAATGGTTAGCTTATCTTTAAAAAACAACATAATGAGATAATTTAAACATAGCATCGGTGAGAAATGACCAACAACTCCAAACTAATGATTGGCTCTAGAATATTTATGAAAGTTGTGTAAAAGTAAACTGCAATTGTTTCTTTCTCCTCTAAAGGCAAATGCTTCTTAAGATGGTTTCAGATTCTATCCTGATATCACAAGGAAATGTATAATTGTCGTTGGGCACTAAAACTCAAAGTTATTTTTCCTAAACATAGCTATAACCAAGATCTAGACAAAGGACAGAGGGAACAAGAACAGGAAGGAACAACACACACACACATACACACTGAGAGAGAGAAAGACAGAGACAGAGAGACAGAAAAGGAGACAGAGAGAGAGAGAAAGAGAGAGAAGAGTGAAAAGGTATGTAGAATTTCTTACAGCTTTGTGTATTGATGAGATATCCAACTTAGTCACATCCTGGAAAAAAAATTGATCATAAAATATATTCTGTATCTGCCCAAGACAGGCATTTTGGCTCCTTGGAAAATTCTTAAGACTCTTTGCCCTTAATGAGACAAGAAAGACAACTGGAGTTAAATGCCCAGAGAATAAAAGGATAACAAGAGTAATGGTAATAAAATAAATATTAAAAAGTAATAGACTTAAAAATAAGTCACATAAAGATGGAAAATACACAGAGTGTCTAGATTATGCAAGCTATTGTATTTTTTTTTAATTTTTTGACTGTGAATGAGCTAAGTACAGAGAGACATTGCATTGGATGGGCTGCTAAGCTAAACCAACATATATTTTGAAGGTTATCATGACTTCAAAATTTGAGTCTAAATAAGTGTTACATTTGAAAAGATTCTCTGCTTTTGTTTCCACATAAGATAAGAACCTGTGTATTCCTTCCAGGCCAAAGTGGTTTCATGAAACAAGAATCCCTCCTCCCCCGAAAGACCTCTGGTTACAGCTTTAGGGATGGTGCCAGATAAGTTCAGGAATCAAAACATCAAGACTGCTGGGCAGTGGTGGAAAATGCCTTTAATTCCCGCACTTGGAAAGCAGAGATCTCTGTGAGTTCAAGGACAGGGTGGTATACAAGACCTAGCTCCAGGGGAGTGAAGGCACACAGAAAATCCCCATCTTGATGAGAAAAAAGAAAAGAAAGGAAGAAAGAAAAATTAAAAAGTCAGTTCTTTGATTATTGGTTCAAAGAATAGAATCTGAGTTCTAGCTCTGAACCTGGGTAGAGAAGGCAATCAGAAAAGCTTCAAATCTTCTAAGTTTTTTTTTTTTCTTTTCTTTTCTTTTTTTTTTAAATCTAGCTAGAGGCTTTCTGGTAAAGATCTAATCACATAACAGGAAACTGCACACCAGGAGAAGCAGCCACTTCTAGAGAATTTAGAAATAGTACTGAGCCCACCTAATTGGTTAGCTGCCATGGAGATCACTTCGGGTAACATTCATTATCACCACTTGAGAGTCATTTGGTCTGCAATATTCCTTCAGTCATTGTCTATCCCCACCCTCTTGAAAGTATCACATTTTACTCTGTTTTACCTATTTTCTAATCCATGAAGATGTTTTCTAAAAGAGAGAGAGAGAGAGAGAGAGAGAGAGAGAGAGAGAGAGAGAGAGAGAGAGAGGACAGTTATGCTCTTCTGGCCATGTTCATGTTGATAAAACTTTAATGGAAACTAAAGGAAGGGACTATTGTTGTTTAATAAGTATAGGGGATTGCCTCTAACACATGGTGCTTATCTGAAAAGATAATAAGAGAATGAAAAGTTTTCTGGGAGTAGAAAATTATATTTGCTTTGCAAATTTCACCCTTATCTTGTAGTATTCCAGGTTCAGTAGAATTTTTAAGCTTTTCACTCACAGTATTTTTCTCTCATTACCTGTCATCCATTGTTTCTTTCCTTCATCTTTCTTTATTAGCATTCTTTTCTTTAAATCCCCATGTCAGTCAATTTCATTTCTTTCCCCAGTCTGTATATTTTTGAAATAATGTAAAATTTTTGAAATATTTTCTAGACAAATATATATATATATATATATATATATATATATATGCATAATCTTGTTAGTTCATTGTCAGATCTCAGTTAATTTCTATAAAATTAAAGCTAACTTTTGTTTTGTACATACGGACTTAATACTCATGATGACTATAGATTTAAATATAAAGTTACATTGTAAGATGGGGTCTAAATTTAGTCATTTTAGGGACAATAGAAATATGATATAAAATGTACATGCATTTATTTAAAGTGAGAAATCACGTCATTGAGAACTCATTAAAAGGAAGTACTTTCAGATTTAGTGTTTTGTGTGTTACACTTATCTCAGTGTGTTGGTGGGAGATAAGCCTTTTATTTATTTATTTATTTGGAGCTGGTTTTAATAATTTTCTTTTTATGCAAGGGTTTTCAATTATGCCAGGTTAACTTTGAACTCATTATGAGAAGAGGATACTCTTGAACTCCTGGCCCTCCTGCTTTTACCTCCTGGGTGCTGAGTTTACAATTATGCACCTACCAGAAATTGAACTCTTTCTTGTTAAACAAGGCCGAGCTCAGAGATTCCTGATGAAAAGGGCAGGAAGGACTGTAGGAGTAAAAACTGTCAAGCATGTCACAGGAAAACACACTTTACAAAGAGAATCTAGTCATTGGGACGCACAGTCTGAACCAAGAACCAGAGAGAGCCTGAATGGGACAACCTAAGCCCTACAGCTGGGTCTAATTGTAGGACTCATAAGACTGAAAGCAGAAGCTGTCTCTAATGCTTTGACTGGCTTTGGGGACCTAATCATCTTCCAGGATTGCCCTGACCAGTGTTAATACAAGGGAAAATGCTTAGTCTTACTGGAAGTTGATATAATATGCTTTGTTGATATCACTGTGAACCATGCCCCTTTCTTTGAGTGGGGCAGAGGTGAGGTGGGTAGAGGGAATGGGGGTAGAAGAGGGAGGGGGAACTTGGTCAGAATGTAAAATAAGCAAACTAAGTTTTTAAAAAGGCATCGAGTTGGGTGGTCATGAAAGTATGGAAGGTCTTGTAGGAGTTGGAAGAGGGGAAGAATGTGATCAGAATATATTGTATGAAAAGAAATTTTGTTCAATAAAAATATTTAAGGGGGAAAAAAAAGTCTACCAACTGAGCGTGAATGACAATCCATGCAAAGAGGTTCTGTCTTAAATAGCTGATTGACTGATGAGAACTTCAGTGATGTGAGGAGATTGGAATTTTGCATATCCAGAGCCTAATTACAATTTATCTTATGCTAGCATTAACTCCCTGAGTAGCCCATTCCTTACCTACCTCTGTTGGCTCTAACATCCATTGATTAACAGATACAAGGGCTTCAGAAAGTATTAGTTAAAAAAAAAAAGAAACCTCATGTTTCCTTAAACAAAAGATTTAGAGTCAAAAGGCACCATTTGAGAACCATTGCTGAGATTTGTCTGCTTGGCTACATCCTGCTTTATCTTCCACCAATGTACTTTAAAGATGCCTTGATTTATGACATTCATTTTCAGAAGCATAAAAACTTCATAAAATTACACTCATGTAGGATTTTGGAATCTGGGTTAACTTGAATCTGTTTTGCTGGCTCATGGTCACTCATATTAGACTCCCGAAAACTCTGAGTTTTCCTTTGAGGTGGGAATTGTGATTTTGCATGGACATAAGATACATTACCATGTGGAGACTGATATATTTAAGAATTTTTAATTTTGGTAGGTGTTTTACAGTTTCTGGCTGCATATATAATACAAGACATGTGTCAAGATACTGAAGAGTTATGATGTTTAATTGACACAAAACCAATATATTCTAATGGTATTATATCAGAGTCAACTAAAGTGGAAAGTCTATTATTTGTAACAAAAATGCCATTCAAGAGAACACTAATGATCTTCATGCTGTAAAAAAAAGAGTACAGCAAAAGTTAGAAATATATAGTAATTCGACTTTCTCTAGTGGCTTTGGATTGTTATAAATACACGAAAGATTTTGATACATAAACTCAGAACAAATTTTTTATTAAAATGGTTAAATGAGTGACTTGGTACCAAAGAGATCTAACTTCTGATTGGAATGACACTCCTATTTAACAGACACATTTTGTCCTGCAGAGGTGGTTCAGAGACATGCTGCTGTTGACTTTAATGTTGCCAATGGCTGCCATTCAGTTGGGTAGTCAGCATTGAGTGGAGTATAATTTATAATGCAAAATGCAGCAAAAACAATCAGAAGCAGACCAGATCTCACCAGCCTGCTCTGTGTGACATGAGAACATGTGGAGGAATGAAGTGTTCGTAATTATGAATAGCAACTATATTACCATAACTACATTATTCATGGCTTCAAATGGAAATGCTGGCTTAAAATTCTATGCCACTGATTTTTTTCATGCTAAACAATAATAATTTTTTCTCATTCATTGTTTAACAGCTCAACAGCCTCAAACCTCTCTAATGAGGGGAACTCTTCCCTTTTGACTTCTAAATATGACATGCTAGTTTGGCAATAAACAATAGGTAGAATGAAATGAGACTGGTAAGAGGGGGTCTAGTAGAGGAGTAGAGCCTATCAGACAATTAATATTTCCTGTCCACAGAAGAGTGAGGAAATGGGATGCTGATTGCTGCTCTGGAGTGCTCTTTTATCCCTGGGTGCCAGGGCAAGATTGGGTCAGCACAACTGCATTCTATCAACAGACTTTCTCTCCACTCTCTGGAATGGAGTTTTAATTCATTGCCTTTAGAATATCTTGGGAAAAACAGTATCTCTAAATAGCAGGCTTTGATTGTGAACAAATTACAAATGAAGCACAAAACGAGAGAAAGGGGGAAGGACTACCCTATGCTCTCTGGAGTTTAACAGAATTAAAAAAAAGGAACATTTTACATTATTTTACTTTAAATATCGGTGGAGTATGTGAAGTGGGCAGTACTTTGACTATGGAAAATAAAATGATATAAACTCAGTTTGTAATGTTGCCTGAGGCCAACAATGAAAAGAGGTATTGCTAACATGAGCCCTGGGGCAGAAAGACAGGCACTCTTTCTTAACTTTAGTGATCTTCAAAAGACCTTGTGAAAAATCTTCTCTTTATGAGTAAATTTTCTAGTTTACATTAGTTTATTCATTTAAAACTCATTTGCAGATTAGGTACACAATGCCAGTAATATCCTTCTTATCCATACCAGCGTGAAGGAAATAATCAGGAAGTCATTATTTTAATTACAAAATGGTAATATCAGTGATAGACAGACAGACATATAGGTAAAGAAATGCCATCATATGGTAGGTAAGTAGATGGATCGACAAATAAATAAGTTACATGGATAAATTCACAATAACACATATAAATAGGTGTTTACACATATAAATCTATGCTTTGCATGTTTTGTTATCATTAACTCTCAAAATATTCATATATAGAAAAAATAGTGTCACAATTGATAGTCATCACCTCCAAATGTTGTAGCATGAGGTCTGGGTCGTTCGTTGGGTTTTCTGTCCCACCCGGTACCCCTCAGCCGGCAAGCCCCAAAGAAAATCACACAGAGAGTCTACATTAGGTTATAAACTGATTGGCCCATTAGCTCAGTCTTCTTACTAGCTCTTGTAACTTATATTATGAACCGGACCCGCAGGTCCTGTTATTCAGGGTCCAAAGAGGCTTCTACCTGAAAATCATGGGCGAGAGAAAAGAAGGAGACTTCTCTTGTCAAGGTCTCACTTTATTAAGGAACAACACCAGTATATATACAGCTCCGAAATGGGAAGCTGAGGTGGGGGTTGAGGCAGAGAGCAGGAACTGGGGGTAATAAACAACTAGTTAGCTAACTAGCACACCTGTGTAAACAGAAACATTCTTTTGTGGGTAGCTAACTAA
>JAQHUG010000086.1:2382804-2423275 GCA_028555095.1 Dicrostonyx torquatus
GGCATCCAAAGGCCATGCTTTGGGCCAATACTTGAATGATAACACTGTGGCATCAGCACCTGTACCCAGGAGACCCTGAAATTTTTTATCATCCAACCATAAAGTCATCATAGGTCTATTATCAGAAAGTTGTTGTACCCAATATATATTGGAAGAACCAGGGCCTGAAGCACCACATATATTCTTTTGGCAGGGAAACTGTCCTACCTTTGGTAATGGTAGGGCCTGCGCTATACGATTTCCAACCTAAGAGTTAGAGGGCCTTCAGTAGCAGTGGCAAGCAATTTAATTTCCCCTACATAATCAGCATCAACCACAGAAGGAATAACAGAAAGCCCTTTCAGGGAGCATGAAGCTCGCCCTATAATGAGATAAAACATGCCAGGAGGGGGAGGCCCATATTGCCCTCTCTCTATAACCACGGTTCCATCCTCAGAAGTTATAATCCGGGTGGAGTAGGGGCACAGGTCCAGTCCTGCGCTCCCTATGGTGGCCCTACGAAGAGGTCTGGGCTGACTGAACTATTTTACTCCATTCTATGGGTAGCAGAAATCCGTTTCCTGCCAGCCCTTCTAATATGGATAAGGTAAAAGGAGCATTGATCCCATATTTTTTTACTGCAGAATGAAGTTCTTTAAAATGTTTGACCTTTATTCCCCTGTAAACAGGATGAAGGGTCTCATAATCACCCGGCTCTGACCATCCTCAGAGCCATTGATTAACTCATCACAATCAGTTTCATTTTCTAGTTTCTGATCTAGGTCTGAACCTTGTGTTGCCTCAGTTGTATCTGGCTGTTGGACACTGGCATTATTCCTCTGCCTAGCGCGCAATCTGATCATAACAGGAAAAGTCATTTTATACTGGTGTTTGGATTTTTTTTTGTTTATCTAGAGTTAGGCCAGCTCCCATGCTGAGTTGCAGCTCCCGAATTTGTGAGAAGAGGTCTGAAAGCTCATTTTGTAATGTGAGCACTCATTTGAGACTCCCAATCTGCGCCTTAAGGGCGGCTTTTGTTTTAGATAATTCCTGGATCAAAGAAGTTGGCAAGGGGGGAAGGGAAGCAGAGGGAGTAGCCAGAGCATAGGGCAGAGGTTGGAGAATTCCCTCTGCATGAGTATAAAAGGTGTGAGAGTCTCCTTTTCCCTTATCATATCTCTCCTCCTCATATCTGGCTGCCTCCTCTCCAAATTTGAATTCCGAAATCATATCTAGGGGCTCACAGCCCTGCCATTCCTGATTAGTTTTATTTTGAAAATGCTGTGAGTTTTGTTTAAAAGCAGCCAAGGATGGATAAATATTTTTACTCAGTTTTGTACTTCCCTTATCAGAACAAGCGTCACAGTTCTTAAGGGTCTTTTTGGGATCAATAGGCTCTGTTGAAGAGGCCTCAGGAATATCTACAATAACTGAGGGGCAAGGAAAAGACAGTTTTACATGTCCATCTCTATCCCTCATTTCAGGCCTGTCACCATCATAGGAGGGCGGTCAAGAAGTTTGCAAAAATTCAGTGACAATGGTTAGAAGACGGGTCCCATCACCGCCATACTCTGCATTATTAATAATTACCATGATCAGAGCCCAATAACTCAAGACAGCTTCTGGTATTGGATTTCCCTCTTTATACATTTTATTTAAGTCCTTTCCCACTTTATCCCAAGCCCTTAGGGCTATGTTAGGCCCAGTGAGTACCAACCAAGGACATTTTTCATCTATAAAACAAAAGAATTTTACCAAATCTTTCCTTTTGACTCTTACTCCTTTCTCTCTGAGCAAACTCTTGAATTCCTTGATAAACCTTTGTTCCTTTGACAATGTATGGCCCATGGTTATGGGACGGCAATGAAATGCGCCTTACCTTCTCCTGAAGAACTGTACGAGCGATACAGTCAATCAACAGGATCCTCTGTGTCCCGGGACAGTCCTTCGCCTTCTGGTAGTTCACCATTCTCAGGGTCCCTGTTCGGGCACCACTTGAATCCGACCAGCGGGTCCTGTTATTCAGGGTCTGAAGAGGCTCCTACCTGAAAATCATGGGCGAGAGAAAAGAAGGAGACCAAGCAAATTTCTCTTGTCAAGGTCTCACTTTATTAAGGAACAACACCAGTATATATACAGCTCCGAAATGGGAAGCTGAGGTGGGGGTCGAGGCAGAGAGCAGGAACTGGGGGTAATAAACAACTAGTTAGCTAACTAGCACACCTGTGTAAACAGAAACATTCTTTTGTGGGTAGCTAACTAAGGAAGAGGGGAATCACTGTAAACATCCTTGAGGCAATGGCCTCCTTATCTTTGTTAGCTTCCTAGAGTCAAATGTCCTAGCTGGCTCTGTTAAACATTCTAAGTCAAAGGCCTTTGCTGACCTTCTGTAATTATTAGGGCAAAAGGTCCCTAACAATATTAATCCATTGTTCTTATCTATGTTAGCCACATGGCCAGTACCTTTTCTCAGCTGGGCAGCTCACATGTTACCTCTCTGGTGGTCTGTGCAGGAATGCCAAGGGAGCTTCCTGCTTCTCCCAATTCTCCTGTCCTCACCTCTACTTCCTGTCTGGTTTTCCTACCTATACTACCCGCCTGGCCAATCAGTATTTATTTAAAACATGATTGACAGAATACAGAATTGTCCTGCACCAAAATTGTTAATAGGCTATCAGTTTTGCCAAATATGTAGCAAATACCTAGTGATGGAAGAAAAAAAAATACTAACTCCTGAAAATGGAGCTCTGACCTCCATAGGTTGCCATGGCAAATGGATCCCTTGCCACACACTTTCAAATTTCTAAGCGGTGTTTTTGTTTTTAAGGCAAATGTTTATAGTGAAGAAGAAAAGTATTCAAAAGATAGTGTTTTAGACAATTTCACATGATCTCAATATGAAAATAAAAAATTTACACTGTTTTCATATAGATGTTTCCTCAGGTGACACATCTGGATCAACTATGAGCTAATAGCTCCCTTTTTGTATGTATAAGAATACCTGTACAACTATGAATATACCAGACAATTATTTAATGATTGCTATTTATAATGTCAGAAATCAAAAGTTGATATATTTAATAACAAATAGGAATCATGAACACTGTGGAAAATTAAACTAATAATAGTAATAATATTAATGAAAAATGTTCTAGAATCTCACCCATCCAGAGATAATTGCAGTTAATTTCTTTTAAGATACTCCCCATGAAATAATTACAGAGACAAACTACATCTAAATCATGTTGGCTTGGAGTACAGGAGATGAAAAGATAAATTTATAGTCTCTATTTCTTTGACTTTTCAATAAAAAAATGATTATCAGGCCCTTCCTGCAGATAGACTTAGAAGTACACCCTGGAGCATGTCTGGAGGGTTCCACTTACTTATGCAAATTTATGCCAAGCTGACCTCTGCCTCAGAGGGAATACACAAAGGAATCTTTGCATGGTTATGAAATCCAGGCTTCTCTTTATCATACTGAAAAGTGAATAAAGGCAATATTTTGTATAACTTGGGTTTTGTTGTTTTTTGTGCTTGGGATTGGGGCAGGAAATGAGAAAGTCAGGGCTATATTCCTCTCCCAAACGAGAAATCATGTCTAAAAGAATATGGAGAACACAAAACAGATTTCATATACACACCAAAAGACTGAGAAAATAGTCACAATGCATGTAGAGACAGGACAAGCTTCCTGGGTCACAAATGGCACAATTACACAAGGTTGAAATGGGATCTAGTATTTGTTTCAGTGTGCTGTTTTGCTGATGAAAGCCTCAGTGGTTTCTAAAGACCGAATGGTATTTTTCCTTGGGCCTTCCAAATTAACTACTTAGCTAGACTGGAGATGGAAGGGAGCGGTGGGCGGGTGTCAGCAAGGAGAGAAAGACAAGACTGTATTATTCTGAGTTCATATGTAGGAGATACATACTCATTTTCTGTTGACAACTTATTCCTTTGAAGGTGTGTGTGTGTGTGATGAGAGGCATGGTCTATGATAGAATAAATCATTATATACAGAAGAGGTGTCCACAAAGAAACAACACTACCTTACTGAAGGTAACATGTTTAGTAACTTTTTTTTTTCCTTAAAGACTTTAGGAAGTAAGACATACATCTCTTCAAATGTTTGGGGCCCTAAGCCTCATCACTCTACTCAAAATAAATAAAATAATTTGTTATATTCAGTTCAAATTCCCACTGTTCCAAAAATATTACTGTATTTCAATGAATGATTGAATCTATTTAAAGAGTAAAATAGATGAAGAGAATGCATTCATATAATTTTAATTGAGGCATATTATGATAACTGTTCTGCTCTATTATTAGTTATAATTGTTAATTTGTCATTATGACTAATTATGAGTTGAATTTTGTGATAGGTTTATATAGAATAAAAAAACCCAACAATTCAGTGCTACGACCATTTTTTATCTTCTAGCATCTTCTGCGAGCCTTGGCCTATGTCTTACTTGGTCAAATAGGACCACTGGAGCAGTAGACACAACATACTTCTTTTGGGACTTTCTTTTGACTTTTCTGGTGGATCTTGACATGTAGAATCTACTCTTAATTGCTAGCCCTATCTTTTTTTTCCCATATGTCTATATATAACAGTTAAAATATTACATCCTATTATAACTTTAAGAGACCAGAATTTCCTGGAAAAAGAAAAATAGAGAAGCAGGCATTCTTTGGTTTTTAAGAAAACTCCGTAGCATTTTAGGTACCTATATCTGTAGCTTAAAAACTGAAATAAATGTGAATAAGAATGTTTTTGCCCTAAATCTACAGTAAGATCACACAAGTTGCTTGCAGGAATATAGGAAGGGTTGGAGTAGGGGAAGTAGTTCAGTGGGGGTTGAGGCTGTAGTGGGCAAGGTAGGCTGAAGGCTACATAGGATTTCTATTATGCATTCTGGTTCACTTGAGGACAATTTATAGCTGACACTTTCAAACATCAATTAAGGCTACAAGAAAAGTAATCTCTAAAAGTATCAATAAAACATTGCAATATTCACACACCTCTACACTTTGCTTAGAAACAATTGACTATATTGTAATTTTTATGCACATCACCGAATTATGTTTGTATTTATTTATTTACCCACATACTTTTATATGTTGTGGTTATACCATAACTATTGTCATTATTCTTTCTTTGTGGCATGAACTGTGTGGCAATACTCTTTCAGAATCAATAAATGCTTACTTTGCTTGACTGTGGCACACTGAGGTTAGGCACTAAAGAAAGGAGGCCCTTTTTCTGAAGTGACAAATTCATCAATTCTGAGGTGCTCTCTCTAGATCTGAGTGTTTAAAGATGCTTATTAGATAAGTGCGTAAAGGAGGAGTGGGTACAGTGGTGTCTTCTGATAAGGGTTTATTAAGTTTGCTGAAAAGGTCAAGAGAATTCAAGTACTCAACCTCTGTTCTCATCCCAACCATAGTGTTGTAAGTGAGCTGAAAACTAGGCCAATCGTTATCTCTAAAAGCAAGTCACTAAAGACCCTACAGCATTTGAATGCAATCTATTGTTCTGTTCTACAGAACTCTGAAAAGATGAGCTTGGATTTAGGCTTTTATAAGAAAGGTGATAACTAATGTGTGATTATGGCCTCTGAATAAGCCTTGACTAGAAATTGGATTTTGAGTTCTTTGTCAACAGCTTCATAAATGTAGAGTGTTACTTCATATTCCTGGTGCTCTTGGACATTACCACAACTGGGAAGGCACTCAGCCCATATAAACTGAATGAAGCAGGAAAAAATAAACAATAAGTGTTTTCTCACTTTGTTATAATAGCATTTTATTTATGAGGACATGAGGCAGTTGGTATTTATTGCAAACAAAGTTTCTTGAACCATTTTAACACCACAGAGAAAAAAGCATACATTTTTTTACAGATTATAAAAATTAAGGATGACACAGTTAAATTTTAAAATCCGCTTTTATAGACAGTTTGGGTTGAATATACTTAAGTCTGGTTTTCTGAAGTGTCTGGGAAATTGAATAGACAGATATGGTAGAAACAACACCATCCTAAGACTTCAGAAATGGGCAAGTGCAAAGAGGTAAGAAAACAGGCAAAAATGGTGCTTGATCAGATAACAGGAAAATGGTGTTTGTTTGTTGTTTTGATGAAATTTATTCTTGATAACATATATATATAAAAGGTATCCTGATCATACCCATTCTTTTTAAAGCTTTCCCTCCCTCATTAATCTCCTTTCCTTCTTACAGCTCCCTCCCTCTTTAATATTGTTTTGCCATGGCTTTGCTTAGGTTTATGGTTAGTGACCCACCTAGTTTCACCAGTACCCTCTTTGTGAGTCTGGTCCTCTGTGTGAGTGGCTCAGTAGATGATTCCAAAAGTCCCCCATTAGGATTTTTGGTATCCCCCACCAGGAGCATAATACTTTGTTTACAGTGCAAAGTATAAATTCTCTCTTGTGCAGCTGGTTTCAAATCCATAGAGACATCAGTTACCTGTGTAACACCTAGGTCACTCTTTCACCAGCCCAAGTGGGCATATCTTACCTGACAAGTGAGCATTCACTACATAGTGCAAAGCCCACTGCTGGGTAAGAGTGTTGATCACTTTTATACCAAAGCTGTTTATTCATAACGTTCTGGAATAATGAAAGGAAGATGGCAGGAAGGAAGAAATAATTCAGGTTAACTTCATCTTGAGTTCCTTGTGTAGCACAACCAAGGCACATTGTGTGTTCAGCACCAGAGTTTTACCATCTAGTTTTGATGGGATACGAAGAGCAGTGACTAGATCCAGAGGGGTTTGATGGAGCTTCTGGAGCTACAAACAATACACAGGAAAGCATCCTACACATAGCACTGGTAATAACTGCAAGAATTTGTCCTGTTTCTGCTCTTATAATTAAGGTGATATTGACACTCTGAATGCCTGTAGCATGAATATGTTTTCCCTGAGGAAAACTAAAGAAACAAACAAAAAACAGCAAAGGCCATAGATCCAGGTTATTTGCATGCGGCATTTTAGAATATAAGTTTGTCATATTTTGTAATACATTTCTCAAAAAAAGAGATGTGAATCTGATGTTTGAACATTTGTTGACATTTACATATTAGACTATTCTTTATATTTATTAATTTGTAGGGAATCCTGAATATTTTTTAGTGTTTATTGTGATTGTTCTTTGACAATTTCATTTGCAGGGTTGTGCAGGTGTTCATGCTGAGAATAAGTCATAGCTGAATGTCCTGAATACAACATTAATATCACTCCTTTTAAGGCTTAAAAAATGTCATGGAAAAGATGAAAGGAAATAAGGTCAGGTAGTTTTCATAGTGCTAAAAGATTTTATCCACCCTACTGGAGCAGAAAAGTCATCAATAGTCTTACCAAGCTGTGAATCTTGGAAGCGTCAGTAGAGATATGGACCTGGTAAGGTATGCTCAGGGGTACAATTGTGGCATGAATATTATAGTAGTAAGTCCCTTCTGAATTAGATGCAAATAATGTTCGACCAGATAGAATCAATGTCTAGTACCGTTAACTTGTCCCAAAACCTGGAGCTAAGTAAGTTATAAGTCCTATTGGAAACCTATCATTATTATCATTATTATTATTATTATTATTATTATTATTATTATTATTATAAATAGATATTAACAACCTGCTCTTAAGTTCTCATAAGCATAGATTAGTGCATCTCTCAGCACTCATTAGAGAAGCTTCTTTTTGCAATAAATCATAATTAATACAGTGATACACAATTGGACAAGATGTAAAGAAGAAGAGAATGTGGTACACTGACCTTTAAATGTAACATTTATATCACACTCCTCACTCCAAGGCTCAGAAGTCATTGTGGAAAAGGGCCACAGGGACTAGACATGTGTAATTAAGCAGTATTTGCAAGACATGATAGTATATCTGCAAACATGGACTCAGTGTTAAGAATGTGTGAACAAGACTTGCATAACATAGGATACACTGGAGTCTCAGCATGGATGAAGAAGGGGCTCATGAAATCCATCCCCTACCTGAGAAGCTATTGGAAATTGATGCCTGTTGAGGTAGGGAAAGTCTGTGTGCTCCGTGGATGCTGGCCCTCAGTGATGATCATCCTCTAGTAAATAGTCCTATATACATGCACATACAGGCAGCACTAAATAGTCTCTGGGGGTATTTAACACTCTCCCCCTACTCACACATGAGCAATGAAAAGCAAATGTAAAAATAAATGATTATGAAGCTGATTTTAGTTAAATTCAGTAACAAGTGGTCAGTAGGGAAAAGGGATCTGTAGGGAGGTGGTGGGAAATACAGGTGAGGGTGACTGTAAATTATCATATTTATAATATGTATTATACATGTATTAAATTGTCATAGGGGCATTACAAGAAAGATTATTTTGTTCCATATCCAGTACCGTATCTTATCCCAGTTTCTGCCGTCACTAAAGAATGCAATTCCTTACTTCTTTCCTGGGAGACCTATCAGCAGGCTCTGCTCTGCTGAATTAGGCCTCTACTTTAATTTACCAGCTCTGCAGATTCCATCCTGAACACAAATATTGAAAATGTCGAGTTTAATCCCTGTTAATATGTATTAGTTAATTTTCTAATTCAAAATACCCCCCCAAAGTAACGTAGATAAGGAAAGGCTAATATGTCCCACAATTCAAGGGTGCAACTATATTGATGTAAAAATATTTAAGTAGGAGCATAAAATTACTAGCTAGCCACATTGTATCTGTCGTCAGTGCAGTGGCCCTCTATAGCTTTTATTGGCTAGTGAATAAAGCAGTTTGGGTCAATGGCTTAGGAGAGTAAAGCCAGGAGGGAAATCTGAACAGAGATACAGAGAGAGCATCAGTGGAGTCGAAGGAGCAACATGCTATATTGGTATGCCAAAGACTTGTGTCAATACACAAATTAATAGAAAAGAGTTAATTTGATAGTTAGAGATAGTCAATAAAAAGTATAAGACATTGTTTAAACAATTGTAACTGATAATAAGCCTCAGAATGGTTATTTCAGAGGAACCAGCAGGATGGAGGATACTTCCAGCTTGAGGCCTGGCAGTGAAACTGTTAAACAAATGAATCTTCTCCTCCTTATAAGTTATTTCTCTCGTGTATCTATTAAAGCATTGCAAATACTGACCAGTCTGAGTTGTGCACACCTTTAATGAAAAACAGAGGAGGAAGATCTTTGTGAGTTGAAGACAGCCTGGTCTAAAGAGTGAGTTCCAGAACTGGCAGCCAGGGATGTTAAACAGAGAAACCCTGTCTCAAAAAACAAAACAAAAAACCAAAAGCCAAAATTCAAACAAACCACTTACCAACTGACCAATATATTTTCATATTTATTCACTGGGTGAAAGTAAGTTGTTAGATTAGTTTGAATACCTTGAATTTTAATAGGAGAAAATAGTTGATTTTAAGGAGAAGGAGAAGAAGAGGAATAGCAAGAAGTGTGTAAACTGAGGCCTAGGAGGAAGGTAAGGATTGGAGTAAAGAAGGAAGAGAAGTGGAGTCAGAGAAGTATTATCAAACTTAGGAATTACAACCTATGCGTCAAGTCTGTTCACCCATCTTAAATTAGCCAATTAACAGGGTAAGATAGAATACAGAAAAGGGAGATTTACTCAGTAGAGCTAAATTGGAAAGAAGGTCAATATGATCCAGTGAATCCCACAAGTCTGAATTTGGGGTTCAAAATTAATATCAGAGATTAAATAAAAGGTAACAAATTTGGATATCTAATCAGTTCCAGTCCAAGTGTAGCTGGACCACAATATTGTCCAGGCTTCAGGCTCATCCTGTAAAGTGGCCCAACAAACTGAGATCTGTGTGAAATCTGCTCTCCCCAGTCAAGTTCTGCTCTGGCTGGGTCTTTTCCTTTTTTCATCATGTATTTCTTAAGGAAATTTCAATCTCCTTGAGATCCACTATTACAATATCCTTGTATCTCTCTCTCTCTCTCTCTCTCTCTCTCTTTTTTTTTTTTTTTTGGTTTCTCGAGACAGTGTTTCTCTGTGGCTTTGGAACCTGTCCTGGAACTAGCTCTTGTAGACCAGGCTGGTCTCGAACTCACAGAGATCCACCTGCCTCTGCCTCCGCCTCCTGAGTGCTGGGATTAAAGGCGTGCGAAACCACCGCCCGGCATCCTTGTATCTCTTTAGAACATCTCCACTTCTGGCCATTCTGTACAGGAACAGGATGTGTAAAAGAAGGAGAAGGAGGAAGAGGGGGAAAGGGAGGGAAAGGAGGAGGAAGAAGAGGAGGAGATTATGCCAAAAGATGATGAAAGTTAGTTCACAGAATAATGCAGAATATGATCTACTCTCCAAATCTGTGCCTCTAAAACGTGTAACAACAGTGTAGAATAAAGATCATGTACACTGATTAAGGTAGCATGTGAAGAAATCCTTCTGTGTAGTAGGCATAAAGTCATTTTCAGTGCCAGTCCCATAGCTGAGGGTTTAAGTTTATTTGGTATTTGCAAAGAAATAATAGAATACCTGAAATCAGTTTGGTCCACTCAGCTGGGTATATTGATGACTCTCACTCTCCAACCTTCTAATCACTTCTGTGATTAGGTGACATACTCACTTAAAGTGGGTCCTGTAATGCATTGATCTTGTTCTTCAGTCTAGCTACTCATATTTCCCATGAAACCCCCTTTCCTCCCTCAGATGTACCCACTAGGATGTTACTACCCCACCCATTTTTTGTTTGTTTGTTTTATTCTCTATTGCTTTAAATCTTCATTTCATTCATCCTTCTGTCAAAGTTATTTTATCATTTTCTCTACTGATTTTCATGGTGGGTTCTCTCAGAGAACTACCAACGAAAGACTCCCTAGCCTATCTTTTTTCTATTTTTTTGTTTTATTTTTTGAATTATTTACATTTACTCCCCTTGTCCCAGACCCCCCACTCCCTCCCTACCCCACCACCGTCCCCCTGCTTTCTTAAGATGGGGCAGGATACCCTGCCATGTGAAAGCCCAAGACCCTCCCCTCTCCCTCTCAGTCTAAGAAGGTATGCATCCATATAGAATAGGTTCCCAAAAAGCCAATACATGCAGAAAGATAGATTGGTCCCTGTGCCATTATCATTGGCTTCTCAGTCAGTCCCCATTGGCAGCCACATTCAGAGAGTCTGGTTTGGTCATATGCTCATTCAGTCCTGGGCCAGCTGGATTCGATGAGCTCCCATTAGATCAAGCACACTGTCTCTGTTGGTGGGCCAGTCCCTCACGGTCCTGACTTCCTTGCTCATCTTCTCCCTCCTTCTGCTCTTCCACTGGACCTTGGTAGCTCAGTCCCTTGCTCTGATGTGAATGTGGGTCTCTGGCTCTATCTCCATCCATCATGCGAAATTTCTATGGTGATGATCAGGACATTCAACAATGCAACCATGGAACAAGGTCAGTTCAGGCAACCCCTCCTCTGCTGCCCAACTACCTAGCTGGGGACATCCCTGGGAACATCTGGGATCCCCTCTAGAGACAAGACTCCTGCCAATCCCAACATGACTCCCTTAATGTAGATATCTTATTCCCTTCTCCAATATCCACCCTTCCTCTATCTCCACCCTCCACCACCCCCAGGCTCTCCCCAGTTCCTCCTTCTCCCTTCTACCCCCTCCCTTTCACCTACCTCCATCCCCAAGCCCTAGCTCCACCCCCATCCCCACACCCATGCTTCCAACTTTTGCCTGTCGATCTTGTTTGCTTCTGACTTCCAGGAACATATATATATGTATATATATATGTATATGTTTCTCTAGGCTTGTGAGCTATAAGCTTAATGGCTTAATGTCCTTTGTTAGTGGCTACGGTCCACTAATGAGTGAGTACATACCATACTCATCTTTTGGGTTTGGGATATCTCCCTAAGGATAGAGTTTTCCATTTCCATCCATTTGCATGCGAAATTCAAGATGTCATTGTTTTTTACCACTGCCTAGAGAGACTAGGGATACATGGATCATATCAAAATATCATCAAAGTAATATACAGCAAGCCGACAGCCAACATCAAATTAAATGGAGAGAAACTCAAAGCGATTCCACTAAAATCAGGAACAAGACAGGGCTGCCCACTCTCTCCATATCTATTTAATATAGTGCTTGAAGTTCTAGCAATAGCTATAAGACAACATAAGGAGATCAAGGGGATTTGAATTGGAAAGGAAGAAGTCAAACTTTCGTTATTTGCAGATGATATGATAGTGTACATAAGTGATCCCAAAAACTCTACTAAAGAACTTCTACAACTGATAAATACCTTCAGTGAAGTGGCAGGATACAAGATCAACTCAAAAAAAGATCAGTAGCCCTACTATATAGAAAGAATAAAGAAACAGAGAGGGAAATCAGAGAAACATCACCTTTCACGATAGCCACAAATAGCATAAAGTATCTCGGGGCAACACTAACCAAGTAAGTAAAAGAAATATTTGACAAGAACTTTAAGTCCTTGAAGAAAGAAATCGAAGAGGATACCAGAAAATGGATCTCCCATGCTCCTGGATTGGTAGGATCAATATAGTAAAAATGGCAATACTACTAAAGGTAATCTATAGATTCAATGCAATCCCCATCAAAATCCCAACAAAATTTTATATGGACATTGAGAAAACAATAACTAAGTTTATATGGAAAAACAAAAAGCCCAGGATAGCCAAAACAATCCTATATAATAAAGGAACATTGGGAGGCATTACCATCCCTGACTTCAAACTCTATTACAGAGCCACAGTATTTAAAACAGCTTGATATTGGCATAAAAACAGAGACACTGACCAATGGAATCAAAATGAAGACCCGGTTATTAAACCACAAACCTATGAACACCTCATATTTGACAAAGAAGCTAAAACTATGCAATGGAAGAATGAAAGAATCATTTTTCTATTTAACATTGTGATCTGCCAAGATGATAATGAATACTTGCAGTATCAGGTGAAGGCTATAGATTACTTTGTCTTCAAAGCCAGAAATGGCAATTAGCACTCTAGTGTTGTGAATGACTATTGGTTGAAATGAATGGGAGAAAATGCCTTTAAGCTATGTTAAAAAGTCATTCTTACATTTCAGCAGAGCATACATACCTGTTCACCATCCTTTGTCTTATGAAGTTAAAAAGAAAACTGTCAGCTTATGCATTTCTTTCTTCATGTATGCAACCACTTCTTGGATACTGAGAATACATTTTAAATCCGAGTTTTACCCTCAAAAGCATAATGCATCCTGTGTAGTTGCTATAAATGTTAATTGGATCTAATTTAATAACTGTCAGAATTTGAACTTCATGAATTTTCTATTTTAGAGAATTAAAGATATGCCACAGGACACATTAAAATCTCTTCTTTGTAATCCCATAATTCATGCTTTGGGCTGTAAATATAAAAGCTTTGGCAATTACAAGACCGTTCATTGAAAATACCTTATTCTCTCTCTTTTTAAAATGAAAATGACTTCATCCCTAGTTAGTAGTTTTTAAAGTGAATATTTGCAGGAAAATATAAAAACTTTGATAAAAGAAATAACAAAGGCAACTACATTTTTTTAGAAATATGTTCAACATTCTTTAAACACAAAAGAAAATACCTGAGTTAAGAAATTATTTTTCTTATTAAGTGTAAATTCTAGACAACAAACTTATCAAAAATTTCAAAACTTACCCCAAAATATAACATTTATTTTTGTATATGAAAAATTTCAATAGTAGAAAAATAAAAGGGAAATAAATCATTTTTTAAAAACTATTTTATCGAATCATTATATAATATATAAAAAGAAGAATAAAGGCATCTCATATCTTTAGACCTCAACAATGAATACCTGAGTTTCATAAATAAGCAGTTCATTTAGAATTGATCTCAAATCATTGAAAACATGTCATGTTTGATGCTTTCATTGTTTGCTTAAAATACAAATTGGAAAATGTAATAATTCTGTGATTTGGTTCACCCCTGCCGATACTGGGTGACATTTCAAATTATATGTTTGTCACCCTTTTCCTTTCCTTTATTTTAAATACAAATAGATTGAATAAAATAAAGAAAATACATTGAAATCTTAAGCATTTTCTTTGAAAAGATTTTCATAATATTTGTCATTGTATTTTAATTTGTAGTAAGAGCAGATACGAATAAAACATTCACCAATGAATAGGACATACAGTTCAATCCCATCTCAATCTTTCTCTGTCCTCCTCCTCTCGTCTCTTCCCGATACAGTCATTTCCCTGGTTGTCAGGAGATGGATGGTCTCATGGGAAAATATGTCATAAAAGGTAAGATCAAACCAATAGGAACAAAAGCACAATGTACCTGTGCACTGAGGGAGGCAATAAAAGACTCTATGGTAGTTTTCACAAAGGCTTCATTTGTCTCCTTGTTGAGTGAGGCATGGTACTTCATGTCACAACTCCCCACCATGTTCTCAACTCTGCTCAAGAACATCCAGGGGTATTCCATAGTGAACCTGAATTTTAGGTGCTTCAAAATGTAATGCTTCTCTGTTCATTTCTCTGCCAAAGAGCTGTCACTTTCTTGGAAAGTTAAATTTGTCACAAAGAAAGAAAATTCCACCATTGCCTGTTTAAATAAGTTAGGGAGCAGAATCTTCTCCCCAGTGCTTTCTCCACAGCAAGCAAATGTATCAATCATTTTATTCTCTGAAACAACAATTTATTATCCATGCAGGAGGCCTAAGATCCAATCTGCACAGTGTTCTGAGTGTCACCTCAGATACAAAGGCCTGTCATCAGTCTTTATCAGGGTAATCATTCTGCACTTGTCATCAGGTTTTAATAATAAAACTATTTATTACCTCAATAATTATTTATGACAAGAAGTCTACCATTGACATCATGAGTAAATATTGATAAATCGCTTGGTTAATAAACTGGTACTACTTAAGTGGCTTAGAGAATATGGAAATGAAAGTGGTATTACAAAGCATTATTACAAAGAATGGCAAAATGTTTATCTTCTATTGAAAAGATTATATTTGCCCAACAGGAACTCTGTGAAAAGAAAGTAAGAAATCTAATTTGTAAAAGGACAAAGATTTACTATGATAGATTGAAGAACCAATATTAATCTGTACACACAAAACAAATCCCAGGCATTTTCTTTTTACCTAGAAGCTAAGTTAAATCCAATGAATAGGATTCAGTTTTAGTTTGCATGCAGTGTGTATGTGTATACATGCATGCATGTGTGTGTGTGTGTGTGTGTGTGTGTGTGTGTGTGTGTGTCTTGTGAGTGTGTGTGTGCATGCTTCAAGAAAAAATTAAGGATCTGAGAACTACATTAAAGTATTTGTTTTCAGTCAAAATCAGCTTCTAAAAAGTACAGAATTTTTAAGTGCTTTAGGACACAATGGAAACATGAATTTCAAATGGTATTTGGAAATAATATCAACTCTCACCCTCTAATGAGTTACTGTTGGGAACACATGGATATAATCTTTACTTACAATGATTATCTGCCTTGGGCCAGTTTTCTCCAAACCACAACTAATATTTAGTTATGTGCCCAGTGAAACTGGATTATATGGCATTCACTTCAAAAGTAAGATTTGCCATAAAGCCACTTCTCTGAGAAGGAATCACTATAGATCTTCCACTCATGCTGGCTGTTTGCCATAGTGGATAGAAAAGTAAAATAGGCAGTGAAGGAGAGGCAACTATAGGAGGTTGGGAAATGTTCTATCCAAAAAAAAAAAGAAAGAAAGAAAGAAAGAAAGAAAGAAAGAAAGAAAGAAAGAAAGAAAGAAAGAAAGAAAGAAAAACTATGTCTACTATGGAAACTTATTCATAAATGCCATCCAAACCATGTTTAAGCTAAGCTTCCAAGGAAGAAGGGAAGGAGGATAAGGAAGGGTCAGAAATATAAATATACTTTTAGGAAGTTTTTTTAGAATCAGACTCTGAAAGAAGTATTTATTTAGTGAAAAGTAGTCAGTTAGGAAAATGGCCTTAGAAAGCACCAGAAAGAGGATGGGAAAGTTAGAGACTGAAGAAGAATCAGACAGGCTGTTGGAAAGAGCCCTAGGCTGTGATGAAGTTCACTGATGGACTTTGACATATAGTCCATAAGGCTGGGCTATTTGTCTTCTGTGTTCCATGTATTGATTGGGTGTGTTGGAGGATGATATTCTCAGACACTCCTGATATGGAGTATGAGGTCACCACATACAAAACCAACTTTCTTGCATAGGGTTGTTGTGGAAATGTATAGAACTAGTTAGTAAGATGAAAGTTGTGCACAGCATTGATATTTTCTTATATTTTTGGTTGTGAGCCTAGCCTTTAACGGCTGAGCCATCTCTCCAGCCCTGATATTTTCTTTACAATAGAGCACCTGAATTAATTTTTGAATGTTTCTTGGATCAAGAACCTGTCTCACCTGAGTCCTAACTGGCCATCTCTTATCACCAAATGAAGCTTCCAGTATAGGTGATGAGTTACATCTAGCTGAATTAGACAAAGGGGTCCTACAGAAATCTCCAAACAATCCAAGCTTCTTTCAGCAACCTGACAGCAAGGCCTCATTGTTAAAGACAACATTTACACAATTGAATAAACTTGGCCAGGTCTAGCTGGTGCATACCCAGAACATCCACTCCTATATTCTTATGTCTTTGGTACAGGCTACCAAAGAAAAACATAAACACCAACCTGAAGTTTTGGTGGGCTTGTTGCTGCTGCGTGTTGTGAGACCCCTGTTTCCTGGAGGGTAGGGGGTGGGAAGATGCAGAGACAATGACATAGACTCTGAGAGATTCCAATGCAGAAGTAATTTATGGTAAAAGGTAGGGTTTTTTTTTTTATGGAGTTAGGAAAATTAAGCTGCTGCAGGAACATTTTTGGTTGGTCCTTTTGAAACTAGCAGTCACTGCTGCTGTGTTGTGATTGGCTAGAAGTGTGTGCCATTAGTTCCAATGCTTTAGGTCCACTGACCGTTTGTCTTGGCCATTTTTGCTCAAGCATTGTGATTTTGCATGCACATGTTTGGGCTTGTGCTATTGGCCTGCTTCATTTCACCCTTTTTATTTTATTTTCATTGGGAGACCTAGTGGGAGTTATGGATTTTTATAAGCCCATCTCGGAGATGCCCCAGCATTTTGAGCTGTAAATGTCTTAGACTGGCCTGCTGGACAGATTCATACCCTTCTTCAACTACCAATCCTTGAAGGGTTGGGTCAGTAGAAGGTTCCAGGAAGTCAGAAGCAAGGGGAGACTTTTAGGAGAACTAGGGCTTTAAATGGCCTTCTATATTTGTGTTAGTGAAGCATGGACCACATCCCTTGAAGGTTTTGCTCTAGCTTTCCTAGAATGTGGTAGACAAATCCATTGGCTCGACTTGTGTCAAGTTAAGTTGCATAGGTTCTGACTGGGTCATTTCTAATACCTTAAGGGCCGCCAATAACTCTCCAAGTTGCACTGATCCAGGATTATCTATAAAGGCTATAGTGGCCAGGGGAATGACATTTTTGATGGTGTTGAATAGATTTTATCTTTAATTTGAAAAGGGAAAGGGCAGAAAGCCATCTGTCCTGAGGGAAATGATTATCCAGCATGCCTATAGTGGACCTAGCAGTCACTTAAAACAGCCTTCCTCTAAGTGGTTTGTTGTTTTTCCTGGCTTTGCTTATGACATTGCTTCTGCTGTCTGTATCTATGACTGTAACTCCTGGGTAAGGGAGTACACCAAGTATGACAAGTGGCTGCTGACTGGCTTGAAGGGCAGCAAAGGGCTTATTTTCATAGACTGTCCAGGAAGCTGGAAGAGCAGCACATTGAACATGAGCAACAGAAACTCCTTTTTGCCACCTTGGCTCTGGAAGAGGACCTAAAGGAGTTCCAAAATGTTCTCAAGCTAACTCACAATTGTTGTAAGTAGGGGAGCGGTGTGTGTTCCCCAGCACCCAGCTCCCAAGCCCCCAGCCACTGGCCCGCACAGTTACTGGTGGCTGCCTGCACCCGAAATAACCACATGACAAACTGGATTCATTTAAACTCTGCCCGGCTTATTATCACTAGCCTTTCCTTGGCTAGCTCTCATAATTAAACTAACCCATTATAAAAGTTTGTAAGTCACCACGTGGTGACTTACCGGAACGGTCTCTAACCTGCACCCATCTCCGGCGGCGGCTCGTGGCTTCTGCCTCTTCCTTCTTCTCCTCCCAGAACTTCCGTTCTGTCTACTCCGCCCACCTAAGGGTTGGTTGGCCTAACTATAAGCCAGGCAGCCTTTATTTAACCAATCAAAACACAGAAATACAGGTGGACCCTCCCACACACAATGATACCGAAATCTCTACTAATGTTGGTTCTACTGCTGTTCAAGTAACCTCAGCAGAGAGAATAAAAGTATTGGGACAATTTATCTTTTTAAGTGACAGTTACTATGTTATTTTAATCTAAAACATCTGCCCAGTGGATGAGAACCAGTTCACCATAACCATTAAAAACCAAAACACACCACTTACCTCCATACCCCAGAAGTGTGAAACCATTATCCAGTCTATCATTCATATCAGGACCAGCTAGGAGCTTCTATAGTCTCATGTCCAATGATAGCACTCTTGGCATTTAGGGCATTTTGTCTTTGGATGAGCTCTGGGACAAGCCCTCTGTTAGTGGCCAGGCTGTACAGTCTGGCAAGGCAGAATTATCATCCTGGTCATGTTTGGCATTGACCAAGTCATTGATGGGAGCCATAAAGGCAGAAATGGGACTGTTTGTTGTGTTAATATCATGGGTAGCTAAGACCCCCTTATGAATATTTTCATTTCTAACAGGTGAGATGAAATAATGGGTAATGGTGATAAGACCCTCCCAGGTTAGGTATTTAATAAGGATATCCTCAGTAGGGGCAAATTGGACTTGCTTTTCAATAGCATTGGTGATATGTGTCAAAAATTCAGGAAATAGTTCTGCAGACTGCTGGACAAGATAGTCTACACTGTCCTGGGGCATATAAAGTTTGAGGGTCTTAAAGGCTAGCTTGGACACTTGTTGGAAATAGGCATGCAGGCCAATCATGGATTGTGAAACAGAATCAGTGTATTGTCCATGGCCAGTAAGCATGTCAAGGGTGACATTAAGTCGAAATTGCAAAGTTGTATGGGTTTGGGTCTCAGCTGCATCATCATAAGCTGAGCACCATTGAAGGAAAACTGAGGGGTCAAGAACTGCCTTCAACATGGAGTACAAATCTTAATGGGTTTGGAGCTGCATGGCCCACTGCCTTGCTCAAATTACCAAGAATCGAGGTAGCATCGGTCACCCTTGCTCATCCATGTATGACTTCCAGCCTTTCCTGGCCCTGCTGCCACTGGGATGGCACATAGCTGACAAGGACAACATCACTGTAGCCTCCAGTCTCCACAAGGGTAGGATGCATTCAGAAGTGCTCAAGCATATTGAAAATGGACTGGGACCACAGATTTTGGACCTAGCAGTGACTCTCCTCATTCAGTGACAAATGCAGGTGGTTGGCCCTGTCCTGGAAGTTGAAAGTGAGGACACATTCACCACATCTTGTTACACTGTGATGTTCCAGGAAGACACTTTGTGAGCCAGCACCTCTTTCCAGCACTAACTGGGCAGCCTTGAGTCAAGAGCATGCCATGAAAGCAAGGATATCCGGAGAGGAGCTGATACCCCTCATAGCTCCTCTGACTCCCTCTGGAACAGGAATGACCTTGTGGATGCTTCTGGAGTATCCAAGGGAGGGTAGGTGGTTGAGATGTGATGAACTGTTCCTCCCGGGGAATCCTCCTCAATGGAAATGAGAGGGGGCAATTCCGGAGGAAGCAGTTCCACTCAGTTAAAGGAGGAGGCAGCAATGAAGGCAGAATTAGGGGTGAAGAACACTGACGGTGAGTCGTAAGGGCCCCCATAATCCCTCTGTGATAGGTGATCTTTACCCTTGCTGGCTTTCGCAGCAGATCCTGGCTTAGCAGACTTTCTGAATGATTCAGACAGGGCAACCCCAGGCTGTCTGTGTTATCCTTTGTGAGGAAGGAGGTCCTAGGGACCAGGGTAAGGGCATGGGACGGGGGCTGATAGCAGGGCAGGATCCTGGGCTTAGGCACTCCTGGATGTCAGACATTCATGCCTTCACATGAAGTGTATCACTTGTCTCCAGTCCCAGAATGTACTCTTAAGGGCCTTCTACCTTAACCACAAACATATTCTCCTGTCAGGCATCTCTAGGGCCATGTCTGTGTAGACATCAGTAATAGCAGAATAGAGAATGCTGTTTGGGCCCGTGTGCCTTGGGTGGTATGAAGAACTCCAAGCGACTTCCTCCTCCTTCCCCTTCAATTCGGAGCAGTAGGTTACGCTTCTGCCACTAAGGCTCCCTTCCTCTGCTGTGGTCAGCCCAGCCACCCTTCCTCCATGACCCCCACCTGCTGGGTCAGGGGCAGCTTCTTTAGCCTCCATAAAAATGAGCAGTTCTTCTCTCTGTACCATTCCTGCTCTGTCTTTCAAGGTTTCCCCCTCCATGAATCAGTCTTGTTATCTCAATGTGGTGAGTCATCTCTCACCAGGGGATGTGCTATCACTAGCTAATCCCTACCAACTGTCCCAGCACCACCAGAGGAGTTGGAGTTGCTGTTTCTACTTAGAAATGGAGGGCCTGGTGTGGCCTCTAGAGGCCCAACTGGGAAAGAAGTGTCATTGGCCCCTCACCATTACAGGATGCCTTGGACAGATCTTCTGAATGAGCAATCCACTGAACAGAGGGAAGAATAAGAATCTTTTCTTGAGCTTCCACTTTGTGGACATTGTAGAGCAGGAAGAGACGGAAAAAGGAAGAGGGCCAGCTAGGTACTCAGAGGTAGAGATGGGCCCAACCCCTCCACGGCCCCATCCACCCTGCGGCTATGAAGGAACAAGTCGTGGTGGTACCATCTCCACACCAGGGCTCATGGGGACAAGACATTTGGGGAGAGTGAGCCCAAGGCATAGGCCACCTCAGCTTTGAAGTGCTGCAGGAATAGCTCAGCAAATCAGCCACAAAAGGCAGTTTCTGCTCCAGGCTCTGCATATTGTGGGTGGATGGTCAGGTAGAGGTGAAAAAGGTGGACAAGATCCAAGGCAGAAGCCCTCACATTGGACTCACAGAACTTTTGCCAACTTGGGGTACAGGGCAGTGGCAGTTGCTGGTGGAGAAGGGGAGGCCCCATCCTCCAGGGAAGGGGCACCATTTTTGATGGGCCACAGGAGGATCCTGTAAGAAGCGTAAGTAAAGGAGAAAGAGGCCAGGAGACACGAAGTGAGTGGCAACAACTGCATTTCTGTTCCCATGTCCGGCTCCAGGGTCAAGATAGTGGAAGTAGCCACCATCTGAGAACATTCCAATCCCAAAAGGGAAAGGGAATTCAACTACAGTCGAATGGTCAAAACCTGTGAATTAAGAGAAAGGTCATTCCTCTAATGGCTGGTGGTTACATAATCAGATTAGTTGAGAAGAGAGACCAGGAGAGATAGTCCAAACAACATCCCACACTCCAAAGAGCTGTCTGACCTTAAAGTAAGAGAGCCTTCAGATAATCCTGCAGAGTGGCCCTAGGCAAAAGGCGTCAGTTGTTATAGGCACTAAGGAGTCCACTTGAGGACAAAGAATGAAGGGAAAGAGAAAGCAGTGTTTGTGGACCCATTGTGCTGGTTATAGTGTGGGACTTCAGCGATTTGTTAGGTCACAGCCCTATGCTCACACAGTATCTCCAGGAGAAAAAGACCTGTTGGGGGATCCCTTATTGGTTCTATCTCCTGGGAGGTCAACCCTTATGTGAAAGTACCCCGAAGAACTGAGTCACGATGGAGAGTTCCTAACCAGGATGACAAACAGGAAAGAAAAGAAAGTGATGAAGGGATAGGAAAGAAAGTCCCAATTTCCCAAGGGTTTAGAGAACAAAAATAGGAAACAACTCACCGAAAACAGCCAAAGAGGGCTGTCAGCAGAGAATAGAGACTTGGACAGCAGCCGGGGCAGCAAGCAAGAAAGAAATATGCCCAAAAGAGAGTGTGAGGGTGTGGAGGACACAAAAAGAGAACAAAAGGAAAGGGTCCATCCAGGTCGGGTGCCAGGTGAAGTTTTCCAGGCTTATTGCTGCTGCCTGTTCTGCGATCCCAGTTTCGAGAGGGGCAGGTGATGAGAAGACATGGAGGCAAACTTCTCTCTAAAAAAAACGTAACATAAATGACACCTAAAGATATTATGTTATACTCATAAATCAGTGTCTTATTCAGCCATCATCAGAGAAACTTCATCCTACAGTAGATGTGAAACAAATACAGAAACTTACAACCAGACATTACACATACACACACACACACACACACACACACACACACACACACATACAGACTTTGGAACACACTGCTCTATATGACGTGTCTCCATCAAATCCTTCTACTCTGAGCTCAGGAGACCCTATAGAAGAGGGGGCAGAAAGAGTGAGCCAGAGAGGATAGAGAACATCAAGAGAACAAGACCCTGTGTATCAATTGAGCAAGGCTCATATGAATTCGCAGAAACTGAAGCAGCAAACACATAACCTTCACAGGATTGTACAAGGTCCTCTGCATTCATTATTGTTTTATATTATATTTTATTATGTCATGGTTATTTCTTACAAACCTGATCAAATATAGAAGATCCACCTTCAGGAGGATCTTAGCAAACATGCCATATGATTTTGTTTATACTACAATAAATAAAAACTGTCCCTGCACTTTGGGACTATTAGCCAGTAAAATAAGTTCACTGGGATCAAAGCACTGAGGTTCCTTGATGGGTGATTGATATAATAATTGAGATAGCTCTTAGATGATTGACAAATGTATGATATGTGGAACATAGATGCCTTGTACAAAAGGATGATTCGTGTTCTTCATGACATAGCACAGGATGGCAGAAGGTATCATCTCTATTCATTGAGTAAAGTTTACAAATGACACATTTAAGAGTTCTGGAGTTTTCCAGTATATATATTTGTGTTATAATTGGCCATGAGCAGATAAATTGGAGGAACCAAACTTCATAGTAAAGAAAAAGTACTGTAATTAGGGTACTCATGGATCTTAATCTACAAAGTTTCATGGGCAATGTTCTATAGTATGCTAAATAATTTGGAGAAAAAAAAAAACACTCCTTAGTGCATTCTTCACACTGACACTGATACTGAAATGATTGAAATGGAAAGATTGAGGATAGACTGAGAGGTATTTTGTAATTGCTTTTATTTATTTGTTTGTTTGTTTGTTTTAAACCTGTGGATTGACATTATTTCCAGAAAATTAGACTTGATACTTTAAACTGGATACGTGAATGGCTTACTGGAAGACTCACTTCAATAGTATCTACATATAACTCACTAATTTCTTTTCACTTTTTATTGTTTCTCAAATATCTGGTATGACAAAGAACACCAGTGGTGCAACAGATAAATCTTCTGTTCTTAAAGAATGTGTATTCTATTGGTATAAGTCAGACAACAAAACAGTAATTAGGTAAACAAAAGAACAGACAAAATATTGGGAAGCAAAGAACAAAATTTATTCAACAAAATTGTGAAGAATATTTAAATAATCTTAGAAATTATTCCCTTTCCTTTTTAACATCTTGTATTTGTGAAATTGTATGCTAAGTAACAAAATATGTTGATAAGAAAATAAAATTTTCAAAAGCCAGCTATAATAATAATGATAGGGATTCAGAAAATAGTAGGTAAGGACACATCACTGCATAAGCCATGATGTAGTTGATATCTCAAGGGAGAAGAGAATGTTACTTGGCAAAAAGTGGTTTAGACATGAGGAAGAGTGTTCACAGACAACAGATGGTGGAGAGAAACAAGCTGTTATAACTTTTCCCTTATATCTTTGTTGCAAAAATTATTTATTTGATCATGATTTTCTCTTTCCCTAATTCTTTATTCATGTTCTTCTTCCTCATTCCCTCCAGTTCTTCCCAAACTTTCTACTCACCAACGTTTTTACTTTTTCTCTCTCTCAAATAAACAAGCAAGCATAGAAACAAAAAATAAAAAACTAAAAGAGAAGAAATAAAGAAACACACACACACAAACCCTCACAAAACACAAAAACGAACATCAAAACAAATAAGCAAGTGATCAATAAGACAAAATGTGCCCAAACAAAGTAAAATAAAATACAAGTTTACAAAAATACTATTGATTTTATTTTGTGATGGCCCTCTGCTGCTGGGCATGGAGATTCACTGGGTCTCTCCTAAGGTAGTGGTAATGTACACAGACACTCCATTGGAGAAAACTGAGTTTTCCTTTAGCCATGGCTATCACCTGCAGGTATCTTTTTGGTTAAGAGTAGAACACAGTGTTTATTTCTGCTTCTTCTTGCTGCGGTCCCACCTGGCTTGAACCTTAAAGGCTTTGCGAATGCTGCCAGAGTTTTCGTGAGTTCATATGTACATAGGATCTTTTTGATCTGGCAGACCCTGTTTCCTTGGAGACATTCATCACATCTGGATTTTATAATATTTTCCCCTCCTCTTCTATGTATACCCCCAAAGGGAGGAATTTTATGGTAAAGAGATCCGATTTAAGACTGAATGTTCCAAAATTTATCATTTTCAGCACATTGTCCAGTTGTCTCTGTATAAAGTCTCAACTACTGTTAGAAAATCATTTATGTGAGTACTGATTGAAGTAAGATTTAAAATGAGAACTAAAAAAAGGGTGGGGGAAGGAAGTTCATTGAAGAACAGATAAGGATTCTAGATAGAATAATATGATTGAACATGAAGTATAATGTAATCTACTATTTGCAGAAAATTGAGAATGAAAAGGAGTAAGTTGGATAGAAGGCAATATCTCAGTTAGCATTTCAAAGGCCTACGGTTTTCAGGAGAAGACCTTAATCTAAATCCTATCAGCTGGTTGTAGGAATGAATTTCTAAAGATCACTGGCATAAGGGAAGAAAACAGTTCATTTATTTTGGGTGTGGGACAGATGATAAGACTACAACTACAGAGAACACTGCCAGTCGCATTTCAAAATGTAGTTATTGTGAAAAGTGTAATAAGCAAAGCAGTAGAAGTACTCAGAATATCTAAGATTATAGTTACTATCATCAAGTGAGCTTTCCTGAATAAAAAACACATTGGGGTTATTGTATTCATACAGATTGTATTACGCCCAAACTGGTCTTGCCATCTAACTTATTCCGAGACATTCACCAGTGTGGGGACAAGGCCAGAGCTTTGCTTAGTCAATGATAACTGCCATTTTGAATGCAGAATTTACTTACATACACAGTTCTATAAAAATTGGAGAATAAAATTGAATAAAAATAAAAATTGAACTAAAATCATAACTCCATGCTGTTTCTTGAATTTCTTTTATGGTTTTCTTTTCATTGGTTACTAGATTGTTCTATTTTTTTTAATTAGGATTCTATTTTTTCTGTCCCAATCACAGTCTGGTTTCTCAGGTATGAAGATGGATTAGACATCTGCATTGAAACAAAATTCTTCACAAAACTGTGACATATGTATAGATTTGTCACCTTATGAACTATATATTATAAATACAATTAAACTGAAACATTGAGAGAAAGTCTTTAATCATTTGTAAGTACTCCAACATGCTTTAAGTGTCTTGTTATCTGTGGTCATTATAGTAAGTAAAATGAACTGGAAAGATATAGCTGCACAATGAAATAAAACAGAAACAACAACAACATAAGTCCCATAAAGTTGAATACAAAACACAAGGGAATGTGTATTTTGAGATTTGGCAAGGGAGAGCTGGAGGAGGACATGTCTGAGAAACGGGAGGAAAATGAGCAAATAGTCTGTCAAATACTTCATAATAATTACAGGACATGAACATCTCTCTATTTAAGAAAATATTATTTCTGATTTTATCACTACTCAGCCAAAATGTTCATAAACATTGTGAAGTGGAATCTAATTTACATATTCAGCCAATTATGTGTATTTATGGATAACTACTCAGACGCTTTCCCCCATTACCCCGAATAATTGAGAATTGGCTGTAGAAGCCATTTCCCTTCCCTGCTGAATGGATATGCTGTATTTATATTACCCATTACCAGGTGGCAGACGTAATGCTCAGTGATGTGTGTTACTTATCTAAAACTTGAAACTCCTTTCAAGGTTCAAGCTCACCAGTTAATAGAAGATAATCTGTATGGAGCATAAATTCCAAGGAAATGTTAAAATAAATCTTTTGCGCATCTCCCATTTGCCAAGAGGGTTCTTGGCAGAACTGACTTTCTTATTAGTAGCAACCATTGGCAATAGGACATTGTGACAATGACAAAGATTTTAGCATTATATGACTTATAGTGGACACATTCTGCTTTTTCACTTTCATTTGTTTACTAACAGACCTTAAGATAGAAAACTTTCAAATCACTTGGCAAAATATAATTAAGAATCACTCAGACATGTAATTTAATCAGGAGCTTAGGAAATACATCAAAGTTATAAACGATTTCACAAATGACTTTAGAATTCTTATTCATACTAATTCTTTTGTGATGTAGATTAGGAAATTGAGTTAGATGGGTTTTGAATGTTTGGTTTTTATAATATTTTAATTAATTAAAATAAAATTCATGTGGTTGACCTGAGCATGCAAAGGAAACAATTATAACTCAAATATTTTTAGTGTCCAGGTTTCTAACTTATGTCTCACCTACTTGAATGTAAGAGAGTTTCACTCTGAGATGACAATGGCATTAGTAGAAGGGAATGCTGTGGTACTGTTTTATTACTGCCTTTATTCACCCAAATATAAATTTAAATAAATATCTTTGAATGTGGATTTTGAACTTATGGACATTCTTATTCATTTCTGTGTCATTTTCTTCAGCATATAAGTCCCTAGGTCATTGTATTCTAATTCTTTTTTCAGATGAAGGAAACTATATCCAAATTTTCTTCTTCCAGTGGCATGAAATTCTTTGATATATGATTCTTTTCTATGAAATTAATCAAATATAGACTTGGAAACAAGGAAAATGATACAGTTCTCATGTGTATAGGAAACAACTCTAAATTTACATATGCAATCAGAGTAGAAAATATAGCTTTAGAAATAAAACCTAGAGTGACAGGCTGTGACTGTAGTTGTGATGGTAAAACATTCAGCAAACATTTCTGAATCCATCGGCTCAGCCTCTGTCAAACATATCCATACCATCTGTCTCCTTGTTTCATGGAGAGACTCCAATATGACAAAGATATTTGTGTAGACACCACAATGTTCAACATGACCCACATTTTCCATTGATGATATGTTTTATTGATGCTGTTACAATTTGCTTTGGTTTGAAAGGATTTAGACCTCTTACATGACAAGTATGTTTCTCTTTTCTTGGGAGATTGTTGCTACAATATCTTATCTTCTATCCCACTGGGCAAATAATATGTGTAGTGACTTTATAGAAAGAAGTTGTTGTTTGGAAACACAAAATCTTTTATATGATTTTAAGCAATATCAAATTTCATTAATGGTCATTTTTTTCACTAACTTCTTCATACCATTATTTGCAAAAGTTTAATTAGCAAGTTGAACATTTAAAGTTGGGCCACTTGTGATAGAATTTTCCGTTTAAGTGCTCATTTATGGGTTGAACGATTAGATTGTGGTTCTTAGAGTTAATTTATCTACTGATTTAGTAAATGTTTGTAGAGTATCTGTCAGACTAAAATATGACACAGGTGTTAAACAGTATTGTCAATCAGAATATAGTTTGACAGTGCATCTACTTTCCAACAATACCACTAATGGAAGCTGGTAAAGTAGTTCCTACAAAAGAAGCAATAGATCTTGGGGGTGGGATGGGAAGTCATTTGTGTTTTAGATTATGAAAACAATTATTAGTCAGTTGGTTTCTTGGTGGATATGAAGGAATTATCAGAGGTTCACTTGATAGAATTAGATTTCAAGGTTTCTTATAGAGTAAAATCAGATAAACTATGACATCAGATGGGGATATGTAGATTTATTTCAATTTGATTTCTCTGTGTTTAAATTACATCTGTAACTCAATGAAGAATTTCTTCTTAACACTGTTAGTAAGATTTAACTCAATACCATAAAAGGCAACTGATTCTTTTGTCTAAAATCTCAGGTAGTTAGTAACTTATTTGGTAATTCCAACTAAAATACAGTCATTAAAACACATTGCATTTTTTCAATGAGCTAGAATATCTGAATATACACAACACACACTTGTTCAATGTCCTTCATTATTGTACACAGAAAACTTGGTTCCCATAATGATTGATTATGAAATTAAGACTAATAACCAGCTAACTGTAATAAACATGCTATTTCATTGCTATCTTTTAGGTCACCTATATGAAAGAAATCTGATTACAAAAATCTTGAAAGGGAAAGAAGACTAAATTAAATTGGTCAGAAACAAGTTACTTACAAAGTTTTGACCAATACAGCTATAGTTTCTAATTATTAGGAAAAAGAAGTTGGCAATAGTCCATGTTCTCAACCTAAACATCTCTATTTGTGTACCAATACCAATACTGTTGTTGGCATCCCATCAACTTGGTAATTTACTGTGAATATTTTTTGTTGGAGGAGGCCTCTTGTTGGTTCTTGGCTGGTTATCCATGAAATAATCACACAGAAACCATATTAGTTAAATCACTGCTTGGCCCAGTAACTTTACCTTCTTATTGGCTAATTCTTACATCTTAATTTAACCCATCTCCATTAATGTATCGCCATGTGGCTATTGCTTCCCAGATGAAGTTCCCAATGTCTGTGTCTGGCAACAGCTCCATGGCTTTTCTCTGACTCTGCCCTCCTCCTCTCATGCTATAGGTCAAGCCAGTTTCTTTATTTATTAACCAATAAAAACAACACATAGGCAGAACAAACTCCCACAGCATTTCCCCTTTTCTGTTTAAACAAAAAGGAAGGATTTAACTTTAACACAGTAATATTACATATAACAAAACAGGTATCAAGCAAGAATTACAGTTATAAAATTTATACATA
This sequence comes from Dicrostonyx torquatus, assembly GCA_028555095.1. NCBI lineage: Eukaryota > Metazoa > Chordata > Mammalia > Rodentia > Cricetidae > Dicrostonyx > Dicrostonyx torquatus. The sequence continues at coordinate 2,411,850 of JAQHUG010000086.1, forward strand.
CGTTGTCTTTTATCATAACTAAAGAAAATTTTATATATATTATTAAACTCCATTAAAGACTCCAGATGGATATTAGATAATATTATCTAAGTAAACAGGAAGTACATTGTAAGCAACTTCCAAAACTCTAAAAATGTAAAGAAGCACTTACAAACAATAATTGGAAATATGGGCATGGTTTTATCCAAAGTTCTTCCTGCTGTTTATTGGGCTAAGTAATTTTTGGGGGTGTTCACAGTGACATCTTGGGGGGATCATGGTCCATCAAACCATATTAGCCAGGAATGAATCCACAGGTTCTCATTCTCTATGGAAACAAAAGAACCTCTTTTTTTTTTTTTAAGCAAGACATATTTAGTCCCAAATTCTGAAGTCAAGGTACCTTTATATTATACGTGCTGGTTTAGCTTACCAGCCCATAAAATGAAATATCTTTCTGTAGTTAGCTCCTTCATGGTCAAAAGTTTCAAAGTAAACACAATAATATACATAATCCAGACTCTCTGCATATAAATCAACTTACTTGACTTAGTTTTCTTTACTCCTTTTAATCTATGACTGTCTGTACTCTGTCTCTTTAAAGACTTTTTAAAAAATGATTTACTTCTTTTCCAACTCTTTATGCTCTTTTTCTTATCTCTCCCAAGCCTATGTACATTTATTCATCATTGTGACCCATTGAGAGGTCTTTTTCTTCTGAATTTGTCTTTATTGCATATCAGTAATTCTTTATTTTATTATTTAATTATTATTTTAATTAATTATTTTACTTTATTTAATTATTATTTAAAAAGCAGGATAGCTTTTTAAAATGCTAAACACTTCTTAGAAACTTATGCTGCAGCATTTTTAGGGTACATATGGTATTTTCTACTTATCTGCACAGTCCCACATGGTGGAAGTCAGCACACTGCCTTTGCAAGCCATGCACATTGCCCCAGTTTGAGGTACACAGCAGGTCTATGTTGCCTTTAAGCAAGTTGTATTACAGTGCTCTCAAATCACACCTAAATATTCAGTCTTCTGAAAGAATCAGAGGACATGCTGGCAGCACTGCCCAGAAAGCCTGCATTTCAAAATGGCACAGCTTTTTTTCTGCTGCCACTGAGACAGGAAAACCTCTCTTAAGAAGCTGCAACATGTTGCCAGCAAACAGCAAGAAACTGTGTTAAACTCTGTATTTTTGTGTCTAGAATTTCTTTTCAAGCCCTCTCAGGTTTTTATGTTGATGCAGTTATATATATTGGCATGCCAATATTTTGGAGAAGGCTGCCATGAACCAAAATAACCACACAGAAACCATAGTATTTAAATCACTGCTGGTGTGGGAGGACCTTCTTTCTGTGTGTTGCTTTTATTGGTTAATGAATAAAGAAACTGTCCTGGCCTGTGATAGGGCCCATGAACAGAGCTAACTAGGCAGGGAAAACTAAATGGAATGCTGGGGGGAAGAAGGCAAAGAGAGGAGAGAAGCCTTGGAGCATCATTGTAACAAAGTCACACTGGCAGGGATTTGAAACAGCTGGTCACATTGCATCCACATATAAGCAGCATGGAATAATCTGATATATTCCTGCCTGTTTTTAGCTTACTTTTAAAATTCTCACACAGTTCAAAATTTCCTTCTTAGAGGATGGTGCCACCTAGAGTGGGAAATGTCCCCACCATAACTAATATAATCAATATTGTAATCCACAGTTGTGTCCACAAAATCCAACTTCATCTAGAAAATTTTTAATTGAGAGTCTCTGCCTCTGTGAGTCTACATTGTGTCAAACTGATTATTAAAACTAACTATAACATATTATTCATGGAATAGAGAGATCCAGTGTAACCTCTTTAAACCCAGTAAACATTATGATTTTTGTCAAAACCAGTAACATAGTTTCAATTATGAAACCCTAAAAATAAATGCAAAATATTAAGTTTTTTTTATAAACACTGTGTCGATCAGAATGATTTGGCTTTATAATGTATTCTGTTTGAAAGAGAGGTACTTGAATACAGAAACTCAACTACTTCAATAACTATTATAATAAGATAGAAGACTAAGCAACATAATCAGTGTAGATCACTAAATGAAGTGATGATTATTTTCCCAGGCATTCCTATTGGTAAAGAATCATAACCACTTTGAGTCTAAGATCTGTCACCAATATATAGTGAGTAGATTTGTCACACAGAATTGTAGCAAATCACCTATTTAGTTAAAGAAGGGAGTAGGCTTGATATATGATGAATTCTCAATACAGGTTGATATTCTAAAACATAAAACATTGAGAACCTTCAAAGAAATAATATATACTTTATATATATTTTTATATTAATACATGAAAAAAGATGGACTTTACCACCCAATTCTCTCATTTAGTTAATTTGCTACAGTAACTAAATTCATTTGCAGTGATACTATTCTCATGGAGATAAAATATATTTCTTAGTATTAATACATGTATGTACATGTTTTAAATATTGCATTTTCAATATGATTTCAATTTTCAGTTATATCTGGTTGTCTATGAGACAGAATATTAATTAAAATTGGAGGAAACACAAGTGATCAGTGGCTCATTCTTCTGAGCAGCATGGTTAAATTCTGTGCCATCCTCATGTCCCATTCCTTCATTCCTGGATGTGACTCATCACTTAGGTTAGTGCATCCATACTGAGTGTGCTACTTAGTCATGCATTCATCTTTTTTTTGTAAGATCAGCTTTTGAGGTATCATAATTCTTATGCTCATGTAACCCTTATTTAAGTAGCAATTGCAATCAGATTTTCCTTTAGGTTGGAAGCACACAAACAACAACATAGAGACTTCTTAATAATTATAAAAGTGTAGCCTTAGCTTAGGCTTGTCCCAGTTACTTTTTACCTGTCTCTCATTCTTTTGATTATCTCCTTATGCTTCTTCTCCCTGCCTAGAATTCCCACTCATACCTCCTGCCTACTATGAACTATTCAGCTCTTTATTAAGCCAATTGCAGCCATAGATCTTTACATAGTGTACAAATATCCTAAAACAAGTAATGGCTACTATTCTCATGTGTAGCAGTGCTTAAAATTCAGATATGCTAAAGGAATCTATTATGGTAGTTTAAATTTCATCATAAGTATGAATTCATATGAAAATATAGTAGAGTATGTCAACCTTCTCTCTCTCCAAGGTTACAGGTGTCCTTACAAGGTGTTCCCTGAAGTTTTTTGGAGATTTCTATAAAGATAACATATAGTATGATCTATAATATGATGATACTTTAAATTAGTGGTGAAGATATCTATTCAGTCATTTATGTTTTACTCATCCATTTGTTTAGTTTTAAATGATTTTTGGAGAAATGTCATTACTTTGAATTAGGAACTACTGGCTAAAGTTCCCTTCCACAGATTTTCACATACTAGGACAAAAACAGGTGTCTTCATTTCGTGTTTTAGTGAAGTCCCTACAAAAATACTGTCAGAGATGTTTCATATTTATCATTTTTTCATCTAAATAAATAACTCCAAAGAAACCATTTTTATCTTGCTTATTTCTACAAAGGATACATGTACAAAAGTTTGGATGCAACCAACATATAATTATTGGCAAAACACTTTGAGATCATTTGGTTTCCTGAAGGGAGAAAGGCCTATGATGAGGTCATGGCCCATAACATCTATATGTGTTGGGTGGCCACTATGAACAGTTTCCCACAACACCATAAGCTCTGTGGAAATTAGAGGACTTTATATCGTGTTCTCCTAAAAATGTATCTACCACCTACATGCCAGCTGACATATTTAATTAGAATTAGTTTCTTTATACTTTGGTATTCTTTGTTTTGTGTTGTACTCACATATTGTACTCTCAATATTGCTTTTAGTAAATAGGATAAGAACAACTGGTAACTGGCTTTTTAACTTTGTTTCTCTTCATTATGTGGATGATGGTGGATCTAAAAATTGGTTGTAAGATCAGTGATATATCTACTTAGGCTTTGGTCTTATCTTTCCATCTATGAGGCCTTTGTCTTTCCTTGGCTTTTCTGTGCCTGACAGTTTGCAAGTCAAAATTTTGAAGGCTGAAAGGTTTAAAAGTAAAACTTTAAAAATTCCTCAAAAAGGCCATCATTGTAATTATTTTCTAGATTAATTGAAGAGATTTATTAGTTCTATATAAAATTTCATTTCTAAAATACATTCATGATTATAGGCACAATTCCCACTAAAATATAAAGACACTTTTCACAGTTAACACAGAAACGTGGTGTTTCTTCTTTTCTTTTTCTGGTAACTGAGACATCCTACTCCTTAAAGACTTCTCTTTTCCCCTCCAACTTATCAGTCAGAAGTTTCCTAGGCAGGGAAGTCAAATAATTCAATTGACAAAACATAAGCTGAGAGTGGTGACACGGACCTTTGTATATGCCTCAGTTCAAGATCTGCCTGGTCTACAAAGCAAGTTCCAGGACAGCCAGGGCACACAGAGAGTCCACTTCTTACTGTTTCAAAAGATCTTTGCAAGTGACTGGGGCTGTTCAAAAAGAAAGGCTACAGAATTTTACAATCTTACTGGATCAAGTTAGCTGTTTTACAACATTTTCACTGACATTTGACCTTGAAACTTTTCTCCACAAAATATTTTAGAAACATATGTTAGTTTAACCGCCTCTAGAGACTCTTTTTGAAAAGTTACATCTGATTTATGGGGTGAAAAGAACAATACTAAATAGCTTTACATGAAGCATGGTGGGAAATAACTGACCTGTTTCACACTAATATAAATTAAATTTCACCTTACCAGAGAGTCAGATTAGAACTCTGTTCAAACTAATTAAATCTGTAATCAACAATAAGAGTAACAAACTCTTGCAACAGTACATAATTAAAAGAATTAAACATTTTAAAAATTAAAACTGATTAGTAGAAATATGACCAGAATCTAATAATCATATAAATAATTATAAAAATGTTCACTCATTTAGTGTGCTCATTTAGCAATGCTGAATATCAATCCCTTGACTTTGTGTTCTGAAAATACTCTACCATTCATCTACAATACCAGCTGAAAACCTTCACTATTAGATAAGCTAATGAGTTTAATAGGTCAGAGATGTTGAATCTGTCTTAAGCTTAAAGATTTTTATGTTATACAGGCTGGGTTGTAGCTTAGTAGTAGGGTAACTGCCTCCCTAAATTCAGTTCCCATCATTACAAAACTAAAACATAATGAAAAACATGTATTTGTTCTGCTGATAAGCAATATCAATAGAAACAGACATGTATAAAAACTGGGCTGAATGTTCCTCTTAGAATCTCTTTCTTTAATATCTGGGATCCAGTTTTCTCTGTTTTACCTTACTATTTTTCCATCTGGTTTATAATTTCACAAAAAATGCCACCCTTTGTCTCTCATTTTGTTTTTTCTTATTGGTTCTCTTACTGGTTTTCATCTGTGGGTTGACTATGAAAACGTAAATGTAGCATTCAGTGAGTGATATCTAAGGAGAGGACTAATACATTCTTTTAAAATACAAATGTATATTGTAAAATAGAGATGGGGTTATGATTTTCGTGTGGGCAAGAGCCTGGAAATTCTTTAACAAATCAGAAACATTTTCAGAAACAGGGTTGATTATTTTTCAACCTGAATTAAGATGAAGAGGAGAGTAATTGTATAACTCTTTGTAGAATGAGCTTTACTGTGAAAATTTCAGTATACTTGAAGCATGCAAGGAGAGTTGTTTTGGACTAGAAGAATTCTGATTCTCTATATCCATGGAAATGAGAAGATATGTATGATAGATTTACATTTCAAACAACAATTGTCAAAGCATCTTGAAAAAGAAATCAATGAGGGAAATACAGATACAGAAAGTGGGTAAGAGCCTGTAGATGAGACCAGGAGTGAATGGGGTTGAGCAAAGATTCTATCCGGTCAGCATCAAAAACTAATTGGAACCTTCAAGAAATCCTTGTTTAATCTTTGAAGTCTTACAAAATAATATGTTTCTCTGTCACACATAACACATTTCTCCTGATTTATTTGATGCCTCTTCTATTACCCTGTTCCACAAAAAACTCCTTCTTAAGTCCTTCCAAAGTACTGTTCTAATATATTTCAGGCTCGTGTGGCTATGTGCTGCTTTATTATATTAAATGTAATTTTATTGCAATAAGAATGAAATATGTTTGCATCTTATAGATGTTCCTTTCCTATTTTCTACCCCATAAATGCTTGTCTTTGATATTAGTCTGGATTATCTGATACAGTTATTGAAATGTTTTCCCTGTCCATGATTTCAGATGGCATAAACAGCTTTTTATCTTTTATTGGAAAATGTCTCACTAGGGGCAAGTTTACACTTAAATAAAATCTCATTGGCAAATTATTTGGAATTCAGATAACTGATAAAATTAATTAGGCTTTTTAATGTATATTGTTTTGTGCAAAGCATTCTGTTTAACTCTCTTTGTAAATATGGACATTTAAATGTAAAACATTGTTGCTTTCCTCATAAAACAGCCATTAATTTTTCAGATATAACTAATTAGCCAGGAAAGTATCATAAGTTATGAAAACTAGATTTTTGAAACTTTTTTTTCCTTTTTTTATTGTTAAAAGAAAAATTTACATTTACTCCGCTTGTTCCCGGCCCTCCCGCTCCCCCACTACCCCACCGCCCTCCCCCTGCTTCCTTAAGATGGTGCAGGATACCCTGTCACTGTTGTCGGTCAATGTTATTCAGATATTTATTATTCCTAGTAAGCCACCCACTTTCAATCTTAGGCCAAACTATAATGACTATGTTCTATGATATTTTAAGATTTTGTAAAATTATATGAGATTTACTTGTGGTAATTTTTTATAAATCAAAAGCCCATCATACTTATGTTAATATACACTCAAAGATTAGAGATTTAGATTAGTTTTAGGTCTCTTGAGGTGCATCTGTGTTCACAAAACATTTTTTTAAAAATTGCTAATAATTCACAATGGGTGATTTAGACATCTGTTAAACCTCAGCACAGGTTTTGAAATGTTCTTCCCAACATCTGTGATACTTTGCTCTAATTATGTCAAAGTAACACAGAAATAGATGAAAATGAAAGCCTCCTAGGAATTAAGGTCATGAGCGAAAATATTATAAGATGTTGGGGATTTTTTTTAATTAAAAGTATCTGATTACTTTCAGAACAGTTGCTCTCTTGGCAGGCAGCCTTTCCTAAGGAGAGATATAATAGAAAGACAGTTTTGTAAAGTGATGCTGAAAGAAATGACAATTGTGTACAAATCTGAGATCCTCTTAACTATCACACTATTTCTTTAATAGCCTGTATTGGATACAAGAAGGTCAAAAGTAAAATTTACAAATAAAACATGTTGCAAGGTTAAGCCCTTGAGCACACAAAGGAAGGATTTAAAAATATTGCTTTTCATTGATGAAGATGTGAATGAGTTATGAGCTAGTGTTTTCTAAGCATGATTGTCTCCATTTAGCTGCATGAGAGCAGGTCATAGCCTAATGGTGCAAATGAGAGACTCTACATTGATTGATTTTGGAGAAACTTTGATTATGGTAAATTTTTATTTATTTTTACAGTATTTATTTATAGGAATACATTAGTCACTTTCCAGTCTTGTGTCAAAATGAAAGAAATGCAATAGTGGCTAATAATCTCAGAAGTTTTAGTCATACTTGCCTAGCCCCATTACTTCTGAGGACGTGATGAAGGAAAAGTAAAAGCCTGATGATGTAAAACTGTGGTGGAGAAAAGCCGCTCAGGTTAAGGCATCAGAAAGAGACGTAAATAGCAAAGACTCAGTACTCCTATCAAGGGCACACCCCAATAACTCACTTTGTCCATGTGGATCTCACCATCTCTTAACAATGGCATCAAAGTATATATCAACTCTTATTAGAATATATTTTTTTTCTAATGCAATATATCCTAATTAGAATTTCCCTTCCATTTACTTCTTCCATTTCCTTCCCGCCTCCTCTTCCATCCAAATATACTGCTTTTCTCTCACTCATAAGAAAAGAAAAGGCTTCTAAGACGTAACAACAAAACATAACAGAATAAAATATAAAAGAATTACTGCCACATTCAAGTTGAACAAGGTAAACCAGCAAAAGGAAAAGAGCCTAAGAGAAGGCTCAAGCATCAAAGACCTACTTGTTCAAACATTTACGATTCTCCCCTAAAATACTAAACTGAAAGCTATAGCATGTGCAGAGGACCTGGTACAGATCTATGAATGGCCTGTGCTTATGAACTTCGCTTAGTTGATTCATAGGGCCTTGTTCTCTTGGAGTCCACCATCCTCTCTGGGACTTACAAGCTTTCTGCCTCTTCTTTCACAGTGTTTCCTGAGCTCTGCGTAGAGGGTTTTGGTGATGATATATAATTTAGAACTGTAGATTTCAAAGCCTCTCCGTATATGTTGTGTGTTTCTGTATTTGTTGAAGGAGGAAGCTTCTCTACTATAATGGCTGAGTAAAGGCACTGATAGATGAGTATAGCATAATATCATTAGGTGTCATTTTATTGTTATTTTCTTTTTTCTTTTCAGACAAGTAGTATTAGGTTTTATCTTAGGTCTCTGGGCTATCTAGTCTAGGTCTTGGTCACCCTAGCAGTATGAAGTATAGATTTCATATGGCAGAGTAGGCCTGAAGTCGAACTGGTGCTTCCACAAATTTTGTGGCACCTTTGTCCTAGCATACTTTGGAGGCAGGGCAGCATTGCAGATGAACCGCTCTGTGGCTGTGTTGGTGGTATGTCTCTCTTTTGGTAGCTTGTGGAGTATCTGTCCAAACTGATGACACAAGAACGTAAGGGAGAAGACGACTCATTGTCCCTGGCACAACCTCTCGAAGCTCAGTAAGTTGTACAGTTGTTGTTCAACAAGAGGGTCTTGTTGTCAGTCTTCCTTTTGAGAAAAACCTATTGCCTTGGGAACACCAAGGATTCTAGTGATTTCCATGGGATTCCTTTACCTATCAAGTTGGTTGAATGTAATCCACTCCTGGTACTTGAAGCTTTGCTTCATAACAAGAAATGGTCATTTGTGACTCTGTCTCCCTCATTATTTAGAGATTTCCTTATAACTGCATTCATCTATTTTAAGCAATTTCTGCTTCACTAGGTTTCCATAACACTTCCCAAATGCTGTTGCTGCAACCTGACCTTCAACCTTCTCTTCCCACCTCCCCCATTCTCTCATTTCAGCCCACCCTTCCCCCAGTATGCTCATAAAGTATATTTTATTTCTCCTTCCCTGGGAGCTCTATATGTTCTCCCTTGTCCATTTCTTCCTAACTAACCTTTGTGGATCTTAGGGTTGCATATTGGAAATCATTCTTTTAATGGGTAATATCTACATATAATCAAATATATTCTGTATTTATGGTTCTGGGTCTGTGTTTCCTCAGATGATTGTGTCTATATTTCTACCTCAATCCATTTTCCTGTGAATTTCATGATGCATGTTTTTAACAGTTGAAGAGTACCTAAATATCCACAACCAGGTCAAGTTTTTCCAATAACTTTATCTAGCCTTGTTAACCTATGAAATACTGTTTGCTAAGTTATGAAATACTGTATGGCTAAGTTATGTAAAATATAAACATTTGCTTCAATATATTTTTATTATAGAAACTGAATGAATATAGAAACATAAGTGACATACATAAGGTCATTAAGAATTCTACATTGTTGAATATCTTAATCGTCACCATAGAAATTTCGCATGATGGATGGAGATAGAGCCAGAGACCCACATTCACATCAGAGCAAGTGATTGAGCTACCAAGGTCCAGTGGAAGAGCAGAAGGAGGGAAAGATGAGCAAGGAAGTCAGGACCGTGAGGACTGGCCCACCAACAGAGACAGTGCGCTTGATCTATTGGGAGCTCATCAAATCCAGCTGGACCAGGACTGAATGAGCATATGACCAAACCGGACTCTCTGAATGTGACTGCCAATGGGGACTGACTGAGAAGCCAATGATAATGGCACTGGGACCTAGCTCTTCTGCATGTATTGGCTTTTTGGGAACCTATTCTATATGGATGCACACCTTCTTAGACCGAGATGGAGGTGGGAGGGCCTTGGGCTTTCCACAGGGCAAGGTATCCTGCACCATCTTAAGGAAGCAGGGGGAGGCCGGTGGGGTAGTGGGGGAGCGGGAGGGCCTGGGACAAGGGGAGTAAATGTTAATTTTTCTTTTAACAACAAAAATAAAAGAATTCAACATTTTATTTCATTGGTTAATTTGTAGCTTTGTGGGTGTATATTTGTGTGTGTGCACACGTGCATGTGCACTCATACATGTACACATATATGCATGTATACATGTTTGTGAATACACAAATGAAGGCATGAAATCAATGTTTGTTGTCTTTCTCTATCATTCTATACATTATATTGAAATATAGTCTCTCAGTTAACCTAAACTTTATTTATCTGGAGTGAGCACCAGCAAGCCCTAGGTATTTTCCTATCTCTACATTTTAAGTCCAGCAGTTTTGAGTGTGTGGTACTATGGTCTGCTTTCATGTGAATGCTAGAGACTCAGCTATTCAGCCTAGAACAGGAAAAAATTTTTTGGCTGAGCCATCTCCCCAACCTTAATCATGATTTTTTTTTGTGGTAAAAATCAAATATACTGGCTACTTAAAGTCTCTCAATAATCAAATAGTGGGATCAAATAATAAGTTTTTCACTTACATAGTGTTTGAAAAGAAAGGAAATTAAATTACTGATGTGTCTTGGTTATTTTTTTAAAGCCATTCTCATATGATAATATTTTTTCCAAAGGTTTATAAAAATTTTGCAGTTATGAGTCAATATTACAACACTGTAAATAAGCTCTGTGTAATATAATTCAGATCATATTGGGAGAACCTAGCTATTCCATGGAAAGTTGAAACTCTCAAGAAATATGCTGTAAATCTTTCTGTATTAATGTCCTATAAATATGTATTCAAACAGAACCCCAGCACTAGTATATTTATTAAACTATGAGTATTTGTTTTTTTCTTCCTCAAAGCAACCTTTATTTTTCCATTATTTGTTTCATTTATAGTTTGCATTAGTAATACTTAATGAGATAAATGTAGCTTACAATAAAACAAGAATTATATAATATTGTTACAGGTAAAATAGAAAATAAATGATAATAAATAAATACTTTGCTCTCAGTCATTTGTGCTTGATAATTAGGCTAATTTCACAAATTCTTATAAGTTAAGGCCAAATTAACTTTGGAGATAACTAAACTTATCTGGTAAAGCTGAGCTACCAAGGTCAATTGGAAGAGCAGAAGGAGGGAGAAGATGAGCAAGGAAGTCAGGACCATGAGGGACTGGCCCACCAACAGAGACAGTGTGCTCGATCTATTGGGAGCTCATCGAATCCAGCTGGACCAAGACTGAATGA
>JAQHUG010000086.1:2423440-2437735 GCA_028555095.1 Dicrostonyx torquatus
GGGAGGGCCTTGGGCTTCCCATAGGGCAGGGTATCCTGCCCCATCTTGAAGAAGCAGGGGGAGGGTGGTGGGGTAGTGGGGGAGCGGGAGGGCCGGGAACAAGGGGAGTAAACGTAAATTCTTCTTTGAACAATAATAAAAAAAAATGAAAAAAAATGCACTCAAACCTATTCTCTTTGACTTTATTTATTATCTGCATTTCTCATCTCTCTGATAGACTTTTCATCTATAAGCTGATGATAATAGGGTTGGATTTGAGATAGTCCCAAAAGATATACATATTGAAAACTTGATGTTTAACTTTTGAACCCAGTCACTGAAAGCTGATTGTATCAATAAAGAATTGATCTAATTAATGCATCAAACCTTGGTGAAATAATCATATTTTGGCATTTTGAGAAAAGTGTAAAAAACTAACTATGAGATACAAACAAGTTGGGGAAAATAGATCTCTATGAACTTGACTTGAGGTAGAAAGACAAAGCTGTATCTTCTTGCTTCTTTTCTGTTCTTCTGTTTCACTGCCATGGATTTTTTTTTCTGTTAGGCCTGAAATAATGAAGCTAGACAACCATAGTCTAAAGGGTTTGAAAACATGAACTACAACACTTTTTCCTATTTCTAAATTATTTCTAAATTTTCCAGTTACATATTTTTTCCAGTGACAAAAATTAACACATGTAACAATACAAACTACAATACCTTGTTTGATACATTAGCATTATATACATTATTTTGATGTGCCCTTGACCTTTAGCAGTTATTAACAGATGTTAACTATTCAATGTCTGTACGAAATCTGTGACCTGCCTTATTCTCACCTTTGGAAATGAGTAAATAACCTCAAATGAATAAATAATGTACTCAGAATCTACATTTTTTTATCACTGAAAGCTGAACATTAAACCCAGTTAAATTTTAAGTATGATGTCTATGTGGTATTAAATAAGAGCCAATCACAACTTGGTATGTAATGCTATGTTGATACCCTTTGGAGGCCTGCCCTTTCTAAACAGAAACAGAGAAGGAATAGACTGGGTGTTAGGAAGAGGGAAAAGGGGGAAGGAATGGGATTAGAGTAGGGAGGGGAAACTGTGGTTGGAATGCCAAATTAAAACCAGAGTATCCACCTTTATCATACACGCCCATTTCCTCTTCGGTATTCTTTGATCTGGTTGGGACATCATTTCAAATTTCTGTCATGTTTGTTTCCCTTTTATTCTCTTATGAATAAAAGTTAAGTTTTAATGTAAGTTTTAGAAAGTTTTCCTACATAACTAAACATAGTAAAGAAAATATACAGCAAGTCAACAGTCAACATCAAAATAAATGGAGAGAAACTCAAAACAATCCCACTAAAATTAACAACAAGACAAGGCTGTCCACTCTCTCCATATCTATTCAGAATAGTATTGGAACGTATAACTGGAGCAATAAGACAGCAAAAGGAGATCAGAGGTTATGAATTGAAAAGAGAGAAGTCAATTTTTTTCTATTTTCAGATGATATGACAGTATACAAAAGTGACGCCAAAAAACTCTACCAGATGTTTGGAGCTGTGAACTCCCAGCTCCTGAATTTCTTGTAAACAATTTGTTTTCCCATGATCTGAGGGCCTATAGCTGCTCTGAGCAAGAGACCCTCAGGAGTTCCTGATGGCAGGAGAATGGTCTCAAGTGCTTTTGGCTGAGGCATGGCTATCCCTATATAAGCTGCCCCGGACACAATAAAGGAGTCATTCTTGGAGCATTCTGGCATCAAGGATGACCCGTGTCTCTGTATGTGAGTCTTTGTGTGTTTCAATCTCCAGTCCCTTGACTGGTTCACAAACTGTATGGTGATACATAGGGTGCAGACGGTGTGGTGTGCCACAACCAGAGAACTCCTACAGCTGACGAATACCTTTTGTAATGTGGCAGAATACAAGATTAATGCAAAAATAATCAATAGCCCTCCTATATACAAATAATAAAAAGGCTGATAAAGAAATCAGAGAAATATCAATCTTTACAATAGCAAAAATAACATATCTTGAAGTAACTCTAGTCACACAAGTGAAAGACCTGTATGACAAGCTGTTTACATAATAAAATAAAACAACTGAAGAAGATATCAGAAAATGAAAATATTTCATATTCTCTTGGACAAGTAGGATCAACATAGCAAAATATGGCAATCTTACCAAAATCAATCTGCATATTCAATGCAATTCTCATCAAAATTTCAGAACAATTCTTCACGGACCTTGAAAAAAAATATTCAAGTTCATTTGGAAAAGCAACAACAACAAAACCATGATCGCCAAAACAATCCTGTACAATAAAGAAGCTTCTGGAGGCATCATGATTCCTGACTTCAAGTTCTATTATAGAGCTACAGTAATTAAAGCAGCTTGGTATTGATGTAAAAACAGACAAGTGGATCAAGGTAATCAAATTGAAGATCCTGATATTAATCCATGCACGTATGAACTCCTGATTTTTGACAACAAAGCAAAAACTGTCTAATGGAAAAAGGAAAGCATCTTCACAAATGGTGCTGGCATAACTGGATGCTGACATGTAGAAAACTGAAAAGAGAACCATATGTATTGCTATGCTCAAAACTCAACTATAAATAATCAAAGACCTCAACAAAAATGCAGTTATACTAAGCCTGATAGAAGAGAAAGTAGAAAGTAGTAAAGAATGTGGGCTTAGTAGACCACTTCCTAAATGGGATACCAGTAGCATAGACATTGAGAGCAACAGTTAATAACTGAGACTTGCTGAAACTGAGAAGCTTCTGTAAGTCAAAGCACATGGTAAATAAGGCAAAATAACAGCCTACTGAATGAGAAAAGATATTTACCAATCCAACATTTGACAGAGGTCTGATCTTCAAACTATATAAAGAACTCAAGAAACTAGTCATCAAAATACCAAATAATCCAACTAAAATTTTGGTACAGATCTAAACAGAGAATTCTCAACAAAAGAAGCTCCAAAAGCCAAAAAGGCATCTGCAGAATTGTTCAACATCCTTAGCCATCAGGGAAATGCCTCTGAGATATCATCTTATAACTGTATGACTGGCTTAGATCAAATATACAAATGACAGCTTATGCTGGAGAGAATATGGAGTAAAGAGAGCACCCCTCCAGTGCTGGTGGTAGTTCAAACTTATACAGTCACATTGGAAATCAGCATGATCATTTATCAGAAATTTTGGAGTCAGTCTACCTCAAATCCAGCAATACTACTCCTGGCCCTATTCCCAAAGGCTACATAATAATACCATAAAGACATTTGCTTCTCTATGTTCACAGCAGTATATTACTTGTAATAGCGAGAACGTGGAAACATCCTAAATGCCCCTGAACTAAAGAATAGATAGAGAAAATGTGGTACATTTATACAATAGAGTATTAATCAATAGTATAAAACAATGACATCTTGAAATTTGCAGGAAAATGGATATAAATATTTAAAAAAGCGTCCTGAGTCAGTTACACAGACCCAGAAAGACAAACACAGTATGTACTCACTCAAAAGTGGATATTAGATGTAATACAAGGGATAACCCAGACTACAATACACAATCCCAGAGAAACTAGGTAAAATAGGAAGACCCTAAGAAAGATAAACATTTAAGAAAATTGCCAAACACTTTTTATGAAGTTACAGATACCCTAATACTCATATCACACTAAGATACTACTAGGAAAGAGAATTGAGGACCAATCTCACTCGCGAATATTGATGCAAAAATAGTCAATAAAATACTGGCAAACTGAATTCAAGAACACATCAGAAAAATCATCCACCATTTCCAAGTAAGCTTCATCCCAGAGGTGCAGTGATGGTTTAACATATGAAAATCTATCAATGTAATACAACATATAACCAAACTGAAAGAAGAAAAAACAGCACATGGATTGGTGTGTAAAATCCTTCTGCATATGAGTTGCTTTTACTGGTTAATGAAAAGGCTGTTTCAGCTGGTGGCCTAGCAGAATAGGGCAAAGTGGCAGTTCCAAGCAGATAGATGTAGATAGTGAGTAGGCCAAATCAATGAGAAGCAATATAGCCACTGCAGGAAACAGATGCCAAACATTGGATAGAACCTTACTGGTAAGCCACAACCACATAGTAAGATACAGATTAATAGAAATGGGTTAATTTAAGATATAAGAGCTAGCCAATAAGAAGCATGAGCTAAGAGGCCAGGCAATATTGCAATTAATGAGTTTTCTGTGTGATTATTTTGGGTCTGGGCATCCAGGAAATGAACAATCTCTGCTTACAATGGATCATTGCATTAGATGCTGAAAAAGCCTTCTATAAAATTCAGCACCCTTAATGATAAAAGTCTTGAAGAGAGCAGGGATACAAGGAGCATGCCTAAACATAATAAAGGCAAATCACAGTAAGTCAGCAGCCATTATTAAACTAAATGAAGAGAAACTCAAAGTGATTCTACAAAAATCAGGAACAAGACAAGGTTGTTTACTCTCCATATTTATTCAATATAGTACTTGAAGTTTTAGCTAGAGCTATAAGGCAACAAACAGTGATCAAGGGGATAGAAATTGAAAAAGAAGAAGTCAAATTCTCACTATTTGCTGATGATATAATAGTGTATATATAAGTGACCCCAAAAACTGTACTTGGGACCACCTAAACCTCATAAGCACCTTCAGTAATGTAGATTAACTAAAAAACTCAGTAACTTTTCTTTATACAGAAAATAAACAGACTGGGAAAGAAAGCTTGTGATCACTCTAACCAAACAAGTGAAAGATCCATATGACAAAAACATTAAAACTTTGAAGAAGACACCAGAAAATAGAAAGATGTCTCATGCTCTTGGGTAGGTAGAATTAACATAGTAAAAAGTATAATTTTTTTACCAAAACCAATCTATACATTCAATGCAATGCCCAGCAAAATTCTTCACAGACCTCAAAAGAACAATACCCAACACCATATGGAAAAACAAACAAACAAACAAAAACAGGATAGCCAAAACAATCCTGTATAATAAAGGAACTTCTGGAGGCATCACAATCTGTAACTACAAACTCTGCTCTAGAATTACAGTAATGAAAGCAGCCTGGTCTTGGCTTAAAAACTGACAAGAGGAACAATGGAATTAAATCAAAGATCTGGATATCAATCCACACACCTATGAACACCTAATTTTTGACAAAGAAGCTAAAAATATAAAATGGAAAAAAAGAAAGCGCATTCAACAAATGGTGCTGGCATAACTAGATATCAACATGTAGAAGAATGAAAATTGATCCATATCTATCACCACACACAAAACTCAAGTTCAAATGGAACAAAGACCATAACATAAAATCAACCACACTGATCCTCAAAGAAGAGAAAGTGAATACATTTGAATGTAGTGGTAAAGAAGACCATTTTTAAAATATAACCCCAGTAGCACAGACACCGAGAGCAACAATTAATGAATGGGACCTCCTGAAAATAAGAAGCTTCTGCAAAACAAAGTATATTGTCAACAAGAAAGAACAGCAGCCTACAGATTGAAAAATGATCTTCACCAACCTCATATCAGAGGACTGATCTCCAAAATCTACAAAGAACTCAAAAAACTTGACATGAAAAAGACAAATAATCCCATATAAAATGGCGTACCTACCTAAACAGAGAATTCTCAATAAACAAATTTCAAATGACTGAAAGACACTTAAGGAAATGCCCTACATTCTTAGCCGTAAGAGAAATGCAAATCAAAACAACTCTGAAAGACCATCTTACACCTGTCAGAAAGGCTAAGAAAAAAATTACTGATGATAGCTTAGCCTGGAGAGGATGTCGAGTAAAAGGAATGCTCCACCATTGCTGGTGGGAGTGAAAACTTGTAGAGCTGCTTTGGAAATCAGTATTGTGATTTCTCAGAAAAATTAGAAAGCAATCTACTTCAAGACCCAGCAATACAGTTGTGTATATTCCCAAAGGACACACAATCATAACACAAGGAAATGTGCTCAACTATGTTCATAGCAGCATCATTTGCAATAGCCATAAATTGAAAGCAGCCTAGATGTCCATCAAGTGAAGAATGGATCAAGAAAATGTGGCATATTTATACAATGTAATACTATACAATGGCAAAAATAATGATATCTTCAAATTTGCATGCAAATGTAGGGACCTAAATAAAACCACATTGAATGAGGTAATCCTGACACAGAAAGACAATTATAATATGTACTTACTTCTAAGTGGGTTTTAGACATAAAGCAAAGAAAATCCAGACTACATTCTACAACCCCAGAGAATCTAGACAACAAAGAGGACCATAAGAGAGATATACATGGATCTATTGGACATTTGGTATGGGATAATAGAAGGTGAAAAGGACAAGATCTTCTGAGCAAACTGGGGGCTGTGTGGGTCACAGGAGAAGGTAGAAACAGAGAGGTGAGGAAGAGAGAGGAGTGGAGAAAAATGTATAGCTTAATAAAAACAATTAAAAAAGAAATAAGGAGAACAGGGAGTTATTGTTCAGTAAGTATATTTCTATCAAGAAAAATAATATATAAAAAAGAAAATTAATATACTTAGGAGATGTGTAGCATAACGTAGCACATGTAGTTAGTTAATAGGTTAAGAGAAAGGATGTGTTTGTGTCCTTAAAATCCATGCAATCACCCGCACTCCCTACCCTCCACATGCACACACATACACATACAAACACACACACACACACACACACACACATGCATCCACACTATGCACACACATTAAAAATCAAAAGAAATGTACAAAGGCATATAAGGAAACTTTGAAAGTTATGGATATGCTTTTTTGTTGATTATGTTGAAGGTTTTGCAGGATACTTTTGAATTATATTTGGGATGAATACAACATGTAAGATTTTTTGTTACATCAGAGTGACAAGGAAAATAAAGATTCTGCGTGATAAAAGACAAGATCTGGAATGTATGGGCTGTTTCCTTCAGTCAAGAAATTGCCTATTCTTTCAAGAAATATTAATACATTGTTGATGTAGTGGCAAGAATCACATTATGAATGTCACATTTGGCATAGTATTATGGTCCAGCTTTATTAATTCAAGTCTCTGACAAACAAATATGTTCAAGTAGAATCTACAGATTCTACCAAATTATTCTTATGACAATTCTCTGAAGTATATTTGTGGCACAACTGCGTGATGCAATACAAGCTAAAAATAAGCTGTGTTTTCCAGCAACTTAATGCCATCTAATTAAAGTAAAATGAAAATCAGAATGGTATGTATGTATTACAGAGATTAGTGTCAATGATGGCAACCTCTATGTGAAGTATCAATGAAATTATATAGCTGTTCTGTTTGTTTTATAAGTCGATGACACCTTTTCATACCTGGGGAGATTTAATTTCCCCATGTTTTCAGGATTGCTGCCATCTGCATGACTTCGTCTCACTAAGTCTTAAATGGACTTTAATGGCTAGCACTGATACATGATGAACTAGTGGAAAACTAACCCAAGTGCTTAAAATGTTAGAACTCTAGGACATTTTCAGGTATTGCAGAGTCCATTAAACATGACTAGACAGGACTATTCTCAGGTGTTAGTTTCGTGTGTGGTTTTAGGCTGTCTGACAGTACTACTACACTGATTCAAAATAATGTACTCGCAAATAAAGAGGGTTGTTAAGCAAAGGACAACCTATTTTTGGTAGAATTTTTCCGTGCTTGTAAAATGTTCAAGGTCCTTGTGAAGACTTCAGTGAAGTGCCCATTGTTATGTGTTTGCCTTCTTTCTTCCATCTATTTATAGATTAATGGAATATTTCAAGACACTTGTGATTTCCAGAACCCCTCTTTGCACAACTTGAGTTTTGCCAGCTGATTCTTACAGAAATACAGCCAGGTTCCATAGGCGGAAAAGGAGGGAGTAATGGGAAAGTTTGCGAGTTAGACAGTATGAGAAGAACTACATGTCAACTACAAATTTTTGTTACACCATGAGTATAAAACCCCGAATGTCAATATCATATTTTAATGAGTACATGAGCCTGGAGGGTAAATATTTGTGGTCTTGCTAAAAGCATGCCATATTGAAAGCTGATATGAGTGCCCAAATATGGAGAATGAAAAGGAGACAAGTTTGCTATTGGAGCCAATAATTTGAAGCTATAATGAGACAGAGAATGAGACAACCTAAGACACAAAAAAAGATAAAGGACAGGTTAAAGCATGTGCTTTAACTCGGGGAATACCCCGATTATGAAAATAATTGAAGAGTTGCTATAGAGAACATATTTTTATACTATTTGTTATCAGACATCCTTTCTTTACCTCACTAACAGGCAGAATAGTTTAGTTTTTAGGTGAAGAGAAGGAAAGTGTGACATCCCTGCAACTTGGCAGAAACTTATTCTGCAGGGAGATGAGCCTCTGAGTATACCTGGGGTCTGGAGGTAGATTTTCTGAACTGTTTTAATTGGTGAAGAGGAGCCATTTTAATTGTAGGAAAAATTGTTTACTTGGTATGGGATCCTAGACTGTATAACATGAAGAAAGTAAGGCTAACATTCATTCCTTACACTTGGTTTCTTAGTTGCAGATACAGTATGACCAGCTCTCTCAGGCTCCTGCAACTGTGACTTCCCTTTGGAATTGACCATGATCAGAAAAGATGAGTTCAGCACTCCCTTTCCATCTAAGGTCCCTTCCTCTGGAGTATTTTAAGAGAGTAACAGGAAAGAAACTAACACAAGAACTACAAATTTACTCTTTTTTAAAATTGATTTTTATTGAGCTCCACATTTTCCTCTACTCCCCTCCCTACTTCTTCCCTCCCCTTCAACCCTCTCCCAAGGTCCCCATGCTCACAATTTACTCAGGAGATCTTGTCTTTTTCTACTTTCTACTTCCCATGTAGATTAGATCTATATAAGTCTCTCTTAGGGTTCTCATTGTTGTCTAGGTTCTCTGTGATTGTGGTTTGTTTGCTTGTTTTCTTTGCTTTATGTTTAAAAACCACTTATGAGTAAATCTGGGTTACCTCACTCAAAATGATGTTTTTTAGCTCCATCCAGTTGCCTGCAAAATTCAAGATACCGTTATTTTTTTCTGCTGTGTAGTACTCCTTTGTGTAAATGTATCACGTTTTTCTTATCCATTCTTTGGTCGAGGGGCATTTAGGTAGCTTCCAGGTTCTGGCTATGACAAACAATTCTGCTATGAACATAGGTGAGCATATGTCCTTGTGGCACGATTGAGCATCCTTAGGATATATACCCAAAAGTGGTATTACTTGGTCTTGAGGAAGGTTGTTTCCTAATTTTCTGAGAAATTGCCACACTGACATCCAAAACTACAGATTTTTGGGAAGAATATGCTACAGAATAAAAGAGCTCAAACTTTCTGAATAGAAGAATAGTTAAATAACAATGTTCATAACTATATTTCTGGAAGGGGAAAATCATTGTACATAGTCTCTCAGAAAGAGGGCCCCCATATGTTTTTATTAGTTTTTCTATGTGAACTATTCTTCCTTCTTCCCTCCCTTTCTTCCTTCCTGACTGACTTCCTTATTTCCTTTCTCTCATTCTTTCTTCCCTTTTTTCTCTTACCCTTTATTTTCTCTTCTTCTCCTTTTTCTTTGTCTTTTCTTAATTCCTTCCCTCAGATCTCCTTGTCAGCTTTTTATTTTTACTGCTTGAATAGAAACCTCTATCATGCCCTCTAGTGCTTGTATGTGTTTTCAATTGTCAGTTTAATTATTATTTCTCTCCTCATTCTAGTTCTTACCAGTATAGAAACTAATTTTTCAGAAATAATTGTAAATCCTCATAGGAATACTTCCAAATGCTTATAGCAAACAATAAAGTCCAAATGTTTGCTGCAAATTTGGAACACTTTGTAAATTTTGTTTATGGTTTTTTTTTTTTTTTTTGGAAGTCGAATAGAATTCCAGATGTAAGCGAGTTTATCACATTCTCACAGCCAAGCACACTTGTGATATGTGTTGTTATCTATTTTGCTCTCAACACTCTGGGCAAATACAACAGTAAAACAATACAAACCAAATAAAGAGCATGAAAAGACCTCGCAGGCCCTTTCTTTCATCATCTGTGAACGTTGGAAATAATATTACTTCTTTCTATTTCTTCTTAACCATTTTACAAAATCTCATTCTTGCTAACACACTTTTTTTAAATCCCTCCTCAAAGTAGGCATGTGTGTAACATGCAACTTATTGGAAAAATAAGGTCACTTAATTCTTCATTATAGAAAGATGGGCTATCAATCATTTTTCTCATTCTATGAATTTATCTGGTTGCACAATAATATATCTATCTCAACACTGAATACAGATAGTAGATCATTCATTAACCCAACAGTGTTTTTTAAAGTACTTTTATGTGCTAGGCATGAATGAAATGGATTTCTGTATAAAAGTGTAACTTTCAACAAAAGACTGTTTAATTAAAAAAGAAAAGAAAAAAATTATGAAGCAAGATATTAGCCCAATCTTTAAATGTTACTATATGGGGCTAAAGCAGGAGGATTGTCAGTTTGAGACAAGTATTCTGTGAGTGTCTGTGTCCAAAAAGTAACAGTGATAATATCAACAATGAAAATTACCACCTAAAAGACAGACACTGCTCACTGGAGTTACTGACAGAAAAATGAAAATACTGAAGTCTTCTGGAAGGATAATGTATTTTGCTGTGGTTGTTTTTGAGAAGTTTGGGACATGCTTGCCCATTGAGAGTTCTGCAGGGACTGGAGAACCAGGCAGGGACTGCTTTAACGGTCAGTTAAAACCTTAGGCACAAAACAGTTTTAGAAAGTTTAAGATGTATGGTGTTATCATTTGTGGTTTTGAAACATTTGACCAAAATTTAGATGTCTTTTTTTTTCTTTTCTTTCCTTTTTTGGGTGTTGACGGTTCTAGATAGGATCTTCCAGTGAGCCTAGGGTGACTATGAGTTTCCTGTAAAGTTCAGTTGATCACAGAATGAGCCAAAACATTTCAGGCAGGTGCATCAGGTTTCATCAACCTATGTTCATTTAGCCATCAACACATGCCTGGTTTTGAACATGTGGGGAGTGACAGATCATACCACATTAAAATCTAGAGTCATTGTTTACCAACATAACTGACACAAAATAAGACTTTTATAAAATTAAAAACAAATCAATTCCAGATAAAGGAGGCATAATACCAAAAAAGGAGAATAGTGTTCATGTAATATAACTTGATATTTTGAGTTTTAGATAAAGTAGGCAGACACCTTTTTGCTTGTGACTTTAAGTGTTTGGAAGAAGCAAAACTTTACTTTGACCCAAAGGAAGCAACTGAGCAGAGTGAACACGGAGAGACAGGAAGTGCACTTGGGTTTGATTCTCACTCAGGTGGTGGCTGTACCTTGTCAGCATTGACTGAGGTATGACTCCAGAGTCTGAGTTGATTTACTAAAATTGGTGCATGAGAAATGAATGAGGAATGAGAAAGAGAAAAGGGTCACTGGTCCAAGGGGAAAGGTACTGCCCCAGGCCTTCAAATTCCTGGTATGCAGCGGGAGTTCTTTGTGTAAACAAAGGCTTAACTTACTATGGGAGAATTCAAACATTCATATAACAGTCACCCAAAGTAGGCAATAAACAAACAAACAAATAAGGATTTGTTCTGTTCTAAGCATGTTTATAGCATTTGATCCATATGACCAATCTTTACTGTTAAGCAATCTTTTGTCAAAGACATTAAGATGCCCCTTCCCCATCCCACCATTCTGAAGTAAGAAACAGTAATAGG
Organism: Dicrostonyx torquatus; assembly: GCA_028555095.1. NCBI lineage: Eukaryota > Metazoa > Chordata > Mammalia > Rodentia > Cricetidae > Dicrostonyx > Dicrostonyx torquatus. The sequence goes on from JAQHUG010000086.1 coordinate 2,435,232, forward strand.
GAGAGAATACTTGTTTAGTAATAGTTGACTCAATAAACTCGAGTTTCACCCTTGGTACAAAGAATCACTTTGTACCAAGTCTGGTTTCTGAGTGGTCTTTCATTGGCCAGGATTCTGGCTTAGACCCATTATATATAGTATTTGGAATCCTGCTCGTGTTCCAAACCCCGCCCTCAGGGTGCCAAACAGGAGGACCCTCCACTGGAGCTGTCTCAGTCCAGACTCCCCAGTAAAAAAGCCTGCCAACAGCCGGCTTCAACCCTGGAGAGCATTAACAGCCCCCATATCCTGTGTACCCCTTGTGGTGTTCTCATCTTCCTCTCAGTTTACCCAGATATGCTTTGCTAAGATTTTATCTGGATTTATTAATTCGATTTGATTGGCTTATTAGATCAGAGATGGCAAATTCCCATTAACCAGAGATTTAAAACTGCTGCCATGCCCCTTCCCCATTCTGCTGTTCTGGATAAGAAACAATAATAGGGATAGAATACCTGTTTGGTAATAATTGAGTCAATGTACCTGAGTTCTACCCATTGTACAAAGAATCAGTTATTTCATTAGTGTGATTTAAGGTAAGTCTAATTTCCTAGGGGTCTTTCATTGGCCAGCAGACTGACAGACCCATTATAATCTTAGGTCTGTACTCAGCTGAAACATACTATTTTCTCGACAAGGAGTGATTTTCTCTTAATAGATCTTCATTGCTTCTTTGCCATTTCTCCCCCTCCTAAAGAAGTAATCTCAGAATCATTTATGAACCATACCAGACATCAGAGTTCCTAAAACACTCTTGTTATCTTTGGTCTCTGGCAAGGACGAAGATGCCAAGAATCCTAAGACCATTTTTAGTTTAATCTGAGAAAGAAACTAGTTACTTTTCTTTGGAGTCTTTTTACCCTAAACTGTCCAAACTATTTCTCTGCTCTGTTCTTATCATTCCCATTCCCCTTGAAGAGGTAACTCTAATAGTCATGACAGAAGTGGTACAATGACCAGTCTGAATTCTTACATCTGAATTTTGAGAGGTACAGACATTTTTGATACTTTACTTTCTCAGCATAATACTGTTACTAACACGTTTTGATATCTCTTCCTCTTGAACTAACTTTTACTAATACTTTTTGATATCTTGTATTCTTGGAAATAATCAGAGCAAATCATTTTCCCAATTAGTTTATCTCCTCTGTCTATGGCATGAGACTCAATGGGCTAGAGCTGATGAAGGTAATCATGAAAACAAAAAAAAATGTGGTGAAGAGATACAATTCACTTATAGCAATTCAATATAAACTAACATATTTTTAAAGAGGTATGATTTTAACTATTGATAAAGTAACTTTCTTTTAAATATGTGAATTTGAGAATACTGAATAGAGGATTCAGTAGCTAAAAACACTTCCTGTTCTTGCAGATGACTGAGGTTCATCTCTAAGCAACATCTTATGTCTTACAATAATCTGTAACTCCAATTTCTGAGTATACAAAGCCTTGTACTAGCCTCTGTGGACAATGGCATACACATGATACACATGCATGTATATGAGCACATATAAATAAGTATATGATAATGAGTCTTTAAAATGTTAATACACACAAATTGGCTTCTACACATAGATATAAAATAAGCTTATGATTTTAAAAGTCATTTAGTAAAATAGTTAACCTTATACCTTATCGTTGGAGATCTGTTATGGCTTGGAAATGAAGTGGCCACTCAGAGTCATGCATAATAAAATCTGTGTTGAGCGGCTCGATCAGAAAGACTTTGATTTAATTACTGAAGGCATCCGTTGATAAAAGGCATAAACTAAGAGTATTAATCGAAAGTGATGGAAACTAAAATCAACATGTTTGATGAAGAGTCTTTACTAAAGGACCCATATACTGTTGTTTATATGTCTCTCTATCTCTTGTCAGTAATGAACTAGTCTTTTTGCTCTACCATGTGCTTCTAGCTATGATGTTCTTCTCCACCATTCAAAGACCCAGAGCCAAAGTAATAAGTGATCACCAACTCAAGGTTCTGAAGCAGTGGACCAAATAATTCTTTATTACTGTTGCCATTTTGATTGAGGTCAGGTGACATCACTGCCATCTTAACTAAGAGCCAGGTCAAATGACAAAGTCCTGCCATCTTTATTGTATACCCTGCCTGGTGCCCAGTTTACTAATGTTTTTGTTTCAAAATTCCTCTTGCTGACTCTGTGGCATGTGTGTTTTGCGCAGTGGCATGCCTTTGGTAGGGCCCACCAAGAGCATCCACATCCCCCAATTCCTGTTCACTCTGTGTGTGTTTATACACGTAAGTTAAACACACCTATGCTTAATGTTATACTTATTCATTACATTTCATTTCAGACTACAAAAACTGTAAGTCTCATGTTTTAAATTGGTATGTACTTTTGAAAATTTTTTATCATTCTTTTTATGTTTTTTTATTATTACAAGAAAAATTTACATTTACTCCCCTTGTTCCCGGCCCTCCCGCTCCCCCCCCGCCC
>JAQHUG010000086.1:2458586-2471968 GCA_028555095.1 Dicrostonyx torquatus
CACACACACACACACACACACACACACACACACACACACACAAACCAAACAAACAAAAACCCAAGCTGAGTGAATGTAAAATTGAGGATTCTTAAGTAATAGATCATGGTACAATAAAATATAGATGATAAATTTTAGCTGCTTTCACTTTCTTAAAGTAAATTTATTTATTTTTATTTGCTTATATGAGTGTTTTGACTAAATCTCTGTTTGTGTACCTGTGCCAGCCTGTTGCCTGCCATAAAAGATAATGATGTTCCCTGGAACTGGAGTTAGAATTGCTTGTGAGTGACCATGTGGGTACTGAGAACTGGACTTGGGTCCCCTAAGAGCAACAATAGCTGTTAACAGCTAAGTTATCTCTCTAAATCCTAATTTTATTAATTAATTGTATTTCATGTTTAATTATTTTTCGACATGTACTTATTCATATGTAATTGCAAGTGCCTGAGGTGATTAGACAAGGGAATCAGATCTCATTGATCAACGTGGATGCTGGGATTCAAGCTTGGGTCCTCTGCTCTTAACTATTGTTCTATCTTTACAGCATATAACTGTTACTTTGATATAACTTTAAATAATTTATCTTGAAGAAATTTTGTGCATTTATGTGAAAAAAAATCTTAGTCCTTGAGCAAAAATAGAATACAGTCCTCCCTTCTGCAAAGAAATACTCACATATATCATCAAATCATGTCATTTTTGGAGAATCTTGAGTTATGTTAACAAATAGCATGGATATAACATGCTAGACTTTACATAGTTATAACTACATGATATTGCACATAGTTTTGAAAAGACACTGCATGGTTTCTTGTTGATGGAAGTTTCTGTGATACCCAATCCTATAGCCGCTGAGTCCCAAAGAAACACACTGAGTCTTTTATTAATTATAAACTCTTTGGCCCATTAGCTCGGGATTATTGCTAACTACCTCTTAGAACTTAAATCGACCCATAATTCTTATCTATGTTTAGTCATGTGGTTTAGTGCCTTTTCTCAGTAAGGCATTGTTATCTTACTTTCTCTACTTACTTTGACTCTCTGACTCTCTGCCTTGCTTCTTCCTAGAGTTCCCTTAGTCTGGTCAACATGCATATACTTCTGGCCTGTCTACTGGTTAACTAGTGTTTTATTAAATTAATACAAGTTACAAATCTTTTCAGTGTATAAGGGGATTATCCTATAGCATCCCTTCCCATTTTTCTTTTCAAAACCAAAACATCGAATTTAATCCCCTTTGTTTAGCTTATTTTCTGACCATTGTCTATAACAACTTGTAATGGGCACTATAAACAAAGAAAAAGATCCATAATCCATTTATTTTGGAGCTGTGCCTCTGCTCACCACCAAAAGAGCCTACTGGAGAAAAGATGGTTACCAAGAATCTGTACTTGATTCTGTTCTTGTCTGTCTAGAATCCTTTTTTTTTTTTTTTTTTTTTTTGTAAAGCTTTCTCAGACTTTATGTGGAAATTCTTGCCAAATGTTTGGGTACCATTTGTTGACAGAAGTTTCTATTCCACCCAGTCCCACAGCCATTCAGTCCCAGATAAACATGCAGAGGCTTATATTAATTATAATTAACGATAATTATGTGTCTGGATGGTGACTGCATTTGTCTCTGCCTTTCCTCTTCCCAGAATTACCTTAGTCTCTTTGCTCCACCTATACTTTCTACTTGGCTACTGGCCAATCAGCATTTTATTAAACTAATATGAGTGACAAATCTTTACAGTGTACAGGAGCTTTATTCCACAGCTTTTCTCTTTCCTGCTGAACAAGCTTGCCAACTCTAAACAAAATCCTTCATGAGGTTGATTTTTATTCTTCTAAAGTAAGTTTTTTTTCTCTCTTGGCTCTTTATAAATGAAATGAAATGAAGTATTATTCAGGAATGAAGACAGCTGTGGTCCTAGGGCTGGATTTGACGCTGTCTATGTCAAGAGAGGTAGTGATCCTCTTCAGGCCTTTGATGGCAGTGGCAGATTTAGCACTGTTTTTTCAAAGCCAGACCCTGTCTTGTCTACTAGGCAGAGTGGAGGAGAGACCCAAAAAGGGCAGATAGATCTTTACCCAGATCCAGAACAGGGACCCTTAAAGATTACTCAGTTTGCTAGATTCATGCACACGTTTATGGCAGATATTGTATTGTCCTCAATAAGCCCAGTTAGATAATGGCATTTTTTCATGCATGACTAGTTAGAGCCAAGGATAAATACTGATAGGACAAAATACAAAAGCACACAAGCATATGTTCACAATGTACATAAACACATATGTGTGCATACATGTATATACATTCAGCATATACACACATACACATATACACACATGTACATACTCACATACACATAGTCACAATGTGCATACAAACAACACTCACCCACACATGTACATACACACATATGTGTACACACAGACATTATAAACATACATACACACAGGTATGCATACACATACATTCAAGCACACACACATATATACTCACATTCACATGTATTCACATAGGCACACATGCACATGCACACAAACAAACACATGTACATGGATTTAAACAAGAAATAAGCAAAAAAAATCAGCTTTACTCTTAACTGTTGTCAGAGAATGCTATTTAGGTAATCATGCTGCTTGAACCTTTCTTTTATATCTCATTTTTTTTCATTTCTGTTTTTCTTACTTTTTTCCCCCTTTCTATCCTAATTATTCTCCACTTAAATATACCCCCACTGGTTTTAATTAGACTTTCTCTACTTTCAGCTTGTTTTCCACGCAGGTTTTCTTTCACATTTAAAGCTCAGCCCAGATTCTGGTGTCCAGGCTGTCAAGGTCATCAGGGAAGTTTGCTGGATCCTTCTCCCGTGGGAGTTTCTCTCTTCCTCACTCTGATTTCTGTGATTAGTCAATAAAAGTGCAGCCCCAAGGAGACTCTCTGTTTCTGAGATTAGAGAGGCTGCTGCTGTGCACACAGGTTTTCCCTTGTCACTTTCTCTCCCCATTCTCCTTCTAATTGAAATGTAGTTTCCTTATATTTTGTTTCCACAAAACCTGTTTAATCTCATATTTGGTTCTGTGGTCTTTGAGCTCAGGTAGGAAATAAATTCAGCTAGCCCTGGGATACTGGGAAAAATACTCAGATTTCCCAGAAAATGAGAGTTGTTTTTATTATTGGCACCATGCAGTTTTCTGCTGTTTATACTCATTATAATGAAACAATCACAAAGCTATTGCCAAGGTCAAAAAAGGTGTTCCATTACAAAAACTACAGTCTTTGGTTTTATGTTCCTCATCAAGAAATCTTTTAAGGTTAAATTCTAATGGATATCTTTTCCTAAGTAGTCCATTTTTCATTCCAACTGCTGAAGACTGAAGACAAATATCTTTAGGAGGAAATGCTGTTTGCCAAACGAGACTGAAGCAAAGCCTCTAGCAGAATTTTTGAAGGACATACTATATAGCAGGAAAGACTGTCAAATATGATGAAAACCATAAATTTTGAAAAAACCATAAAGATTCTTTTCCATGGTTAGTATTTGGAAAAAGAAAGATGGAAGGATCTGGACAATAGAACAAAAGAATGCTAAGAAAGGGCTTTGTTGGAGACTTTTATTCAGTGGGTATTTTAATTGAAGAAACTCATTGTCATTATCACCCACGATTTCTTGATTTTCTTTTTACTAATTTCTAATAGTTGATATCTATTTCATTTTTCTCACTTCCCTGACTTTTACTAAGGCTTTGTTCTTATATATAAAAAAATTATAATCCATTAATTCTTAGATGGTAGAAGTAAATTATAATAGAAAAAATTTTCAAGCTACTTTTGTATTCAAACTGTGACACAAATCATACTAAGTGCATTTAGGTTACAGGTCATTCCTAGTTTACAAACTGGAATGAGGAAATACGGTGTCTGCATCATTGAGAAGATACTGTGAAGAACAGAAAGAAGGGTGTCTGTGAGCTTAGTTGACAATAGAATCAGAAAGAGAAGCCCCAAAGATGTTTGTATTCCAGTTTACCCCCCAGTCTCCCAGAAGGGTGGAATACATGTTGAAAAACCTTAGTTTAAGACCTCCTAGGACTCATTAACTGGAACAGGAAAAGCAATATCCTGCCATGGAGTCTTGGATTTTAAAAGTTCTGAGGCAAATCATGTGACATCATGCACTTGCCCTTGAACAGATGGTGGCTATGGGGTTGTAGAATCCTTGCTATTTCTGCTTAAGCTTGAATTCCTTCATTTCCTCCCTACAATACAGGTGGCAGGAGATAGACTCTAAAGTAAACCAAAAAATAAATGTAAAACACTGCTCAGAAAACTAACTTTACCCTTAGCCCTTTTCATTAAGAATTCTCCCTTCTCCCACATTCTTTTGTCCAGGCTGCTGTTAACCACACATAAATAGAATCCTTACTCAGCCTGTTGGGTGTTGGATGACAAGTCTTTAACACCATTCTCAGCCAAGCAAATCTTTAAAGGTACTGTTTTTATAAATCATGATTTATCAACTTTGATTTTTCCTTTTTCTGTAAATATTTTTTTCTCAAATAGTATAGCCTGGTTATGGTTTCCCCTGCCTCCTCTCTCCCCAGTTCCTCTCTACCACTACTCCCCTCTAGATCCACCTCTTTTCTGTCTCCCATTAGAAAAGAAACAAAATAAAACAAAGACAAAACAAAAAAGGAAACTGTGTGGTGGTAGCACATGCCTTTAATCCCAGCTCTCAGGAGGCAGAGGCAGGAGGATCTACATGACTATGACACCAGTCTTGTCTACAAAGTGAGTTCCAGGACAGCCATGGCAGTTATACAGAGAAACCCTGTCTTGAGAAACTAAAAAAAAATGAAAAATAATACAAGAAGATAATAAACAGGCTAATAATAGATAATAATAAAACAAAATAGAAAAAAACAAACAAATAGCTGTAAAAGGGCAGGAAGTCCATAAAACACAAAACTACAAGCCATAATAGATGCAAAGGACCTGTAACGTACAAAATTCAAAAGTACCAATACAACATTATGAGTCAAGGCACTTCCAAAGACACTGTTGACTTCAGTTTGTTTTGGCCATCTACTACTGAGCATGTGTCCTATCCTTAAGAGTAGCTTTTACACAAGTGCAACTCCCTTAGAGAAAACTAAATTTTCCTTTGGAAGTAATTATCAATTGGAAACAGTTTCTGCCTATGGATGTTTCCATGTCTTTCACATCTGGTTTAGACCTGTGCAAGTCCTGTTTATGCTGCCTCAATGTCTGTAAGCTCACATGTGTTCTGATTCGGTTGACTTAAAAGGCCTTACTTCCTTGGTGTTCTCCATCTCCCCCACACTCCCTGGATCTTGCACTCTTTCTGCCTCATCACTCACCATGTTCCCTCAGTCCTAAGGAGAGGGATTTGATGGAAACGTCACATATAGATGTGAGTATTCCAAGTTCTCTCATTCTTGTATAATGTCTGGTCGTGGCTCTCTGTATTTTTTTTTTTTATCTTCAGAAAGAAGCTTCACTTCTTTCAATGTCTGAGCAAATTAGTGATCTATAAGTCTATATTTATTTGCGTATAAACTAATGTCATTAGGAGTCATTTTATTGCTACTTTATTTTAGTAGAACAGTAGTGTTTTATTTTACTCTAATTTTCTGGGCTGTCTATTCTCAAATTCTTGGTCATTCAAGCAGTGTAGGATATGAGTTCATCTCATGCAGAAGGCCTTAAGTCAAATCAGATAGACATGTTACTCTCATGAGCACTGTACCACCACAGCACTACATGCCAATCTATTCAAATATTTGTACTCTATCAATTATTAACTCTTAAGTTAAATAGCTTCTCTTGTCCCCCAACATTTGATGGTGATATTTGTTCTGTAATTGATTCACGATCTCATTTAGCTTCCCCATTACAATTGGAGTTTTCTAAAAATGCACGTTTGATGTTTAAGTTTGAGAGATAGTTATATATTTTTTTTTTTTTTTTTGTTTTTCGAGACAGGGTTTCTCTGTGGCTTTGGAGCCTGCGCTGGAACTAGCTCTTGTAGACCAGGCTGGTCTCGAACTCACAAAGATCCGCCTGCCTCTGCCTCCCGAGTGCTGGGATTAAAGGCGTGCGCCACCACCGCCCGGCTCGAGAGATAGTTATATTGACCAACTCAAAAACCTTATCAATTCTGAGAGCCTATGTTTGTAGCACAAACTCTGTAATGTCACTGTGGCAGGACTCTTAAGACACTTTCATTTTCAGGAAGGCATAACTTTATTACTGTATGATATATACACAGAATACTATGAAAACATCAACTGTTGCTTTTCTACAGGTCTGGGTAACAGCTGTTTATCTTTTAACACAGACAACTGTGGGCCCTATGTGACTCCAGTGCCTACAACAGCTTTTGTCTTCCTCATAAAATTGACTCTACTCTCTGGAGATTCAGATGACAAAATCCCATAAGGTAGAATCAGTGAGGTTTCAGAAAAATGGTAATTTTAAGCATTGCATTTTTGTTTTCCTGGCCTGGTGCATTGAAACCATCTGGCTATCTGCTTGCTTCTGTTCTTGCTAAAGATTATACTCAAACTTAGCTTTAGTGGGTGTACAGCTGATCACCTATTTACATCTCAGGACACAAATCTTTCTTCCTGTTATAGCTGTGTGATATTGTGGACTTATCTACTAAAGTGTTAGCACATGGTGGGCATACCTTTCCATTCTAGTATCCTTTGGTCAAAATCAGACAGATATGTATATATTTATTTCTTTTCATTTATCAGTACTGGAAGAATGCTGCCACAAAGTTTGATTCCTTTTAGAGTTGTCCAAACAAAATTCTATGCTTAGAATTTGAGAGAAAAACTGGGGTGAGTTAAAGGCAAAATATATTTTGAATAAATTGATTCTACTAGAGATACAAATAATATTAACAACCTTTAAAATGCAAAAGCAAACATCTATTCAAATCAATTTTAATAAGGAAAACCTTTGTAAATTTTTCTCGCTTATTCCCCTCATTTCGTTTTTCACTCTTCCTAGACCATCATTTTGGCCGCCAATTATCATCTATGTACAATAATTTAGTCATTACTTTATTATTATTTAATTAGTTTTTATGTATCGAGACAGTGTCTTGCTACATATTTCTTACTGGCTTAGAACTAACAGCAGTTTAAGATGATACTGAATTTCCTTCATTCATCGTGCTTCAGGATCCGCATTGCAAGCATTGAAGAATCAGCTCAAGGATTTTGTAACATCCATTGACAGTGATGGGATTTTCTTTCTATTTCCAAAATAAAGTTTAGTTGTATTTTAGAATTGTGCCTAACACCAAGCCCTTTAATTCATTGAAAATAAAAACACAAAAGTTGGTGCATGAGTCTGTGAGTTCACGTAGAAACAAAGAAATTTGCAAGCCAGGTTGACAAAGGATGAAACAATAATCAACAGAAATTTAAGCTTTGCCTCAATGTTCTCTGCCCTAAAGGAAGAGACATAATAAAAGCAAGTACAGAAAAAATAACAATGAAAATTTTTATAAATATTAACATATTTCAAGATAATATGTACACTTGATGGGGTGTTGCTAACCATTCAGTATATACTCAGAGGCTGCCTTGATGAGGGGGTGGTCAATGGTAGGCATCACAAAATAGAAAAAGAGCAAAACAAAATGTGATGAGTAAGGCACAAGTGATTCCAACAGAAGATGAATGTAAAGCTGTGAAAAAGCAAAAGCAGTCAAACTTTGAGTTGAGGGGATTAGGTTTCGTAATCTGGTGTGGGAGGTCCTTCTGTATTTCTGTTGCTTTCATTGGTTAAATAAAGAAACTGCCTTGGCCTTTTGATAGGGCAAAATCTTAGATAGGTGGGGAGGACAGAATGGAATTCTGAGAGAGATAAGGCAGAGTCAGGGAGAGCCACCCGCCATGAAGCTGCCAGGTCAGACATGCTGAATCTTTCCCGGTAAGCCACGACTCATGGTGACCCACAGATTATTAGAAATGGGTTAAACAAATATGTGAGAGTTAGCCAATAAGAGGCTAGAGCTAATGGGAAAGGCAGTATTTCAATGAATACAGTTTCTGTGTAATTATTTTGAGTGTAATCTAGCCAGGCTGGACAGAACAAGAGGCCCACTCTCATTACTACAATAATCAATAGGAAGGTGCTAGAAAGTTGATCTACAGCTTCCCATACTTTACTTAATACCTTTTTAATTTGAAATTATCAAATCTTAAACATCCCTCCATAAAACTGACAATTATAAATAGTATTGCAAATCCTGTCCAAATTTAAGTATTGATAATTGTGCAAAAGTTCCAAGAAAAAGTGTATTGAACATAGACAAGAATTTAAGTAAATGTAAAAGTGATGTGTACACTATAATTTGAGAAGATTGAATTTGACAAAGAGCAGAGAACATGAACAGAGAGAATGGCACAAAACTAACTTCTAAATTATCTTTAAATAGTTGAGCAAATAATTGATATTTGGGATATAGAAGATGAGATACATACTGTGTCAGAGACATGAAGAGAATTCTTTGAAAAAATATTAAGTATCTTGTTTGATCAGGAAAGTAGATATGTGGGGATTGGAGAGTTGGCTCACAATTAAGAACACTTGTGGCTTTTATAAGGATCCAGTACCTATCTGGTGACTTACAACTAACTGTAACTCCAGTTCCAGGGATCCAAAGCCTTTTTCTGTCCTCCACAAGCACTGAGTGCACAAGGCAGACACATACATTCAGTTGAAACAGCTATAAACAAAAAGTATTTTTTAAAAAACTGAAAAGTCGACATGCTTCTATAAGTGAGTAAGTTGAGGAAGAAACTACTGTTTATATTTGTGATTGCTAAGGGGAAAGTTACCTATTTAACTACTTCTATCTGCTAACTGTTTTCCTGCTGTTTATCTACCACCCATCTCTCTGTCTATCATCTATATTCATAAGGTATTGGTAAATCAGATTAGTTGTGGCTGTGACAATGTACATTGAAACACACATATATATCCTTTTTAAAGTCTGTTTTATTTATTTGTAAGTTTTTAATACAATGAGCTTGTTCTTTTCTCTTTTTCTCGTGATCATCTCTCTTTTTTATGAAGAGTGATATTAATAAAGCTACACTGAAAGAACTGAATAAAAATTTTACCTCTAACATCCTCAGGATTTCAAAGATTAACCAACTTTCATTTCCTGTTTCCCAGACAGAATGCATTTTCATAAGTTTCAATCTTGAAGAGAAACTATCAATTTGCCAGCTCCTTTGTAAGTGCAATTCTCTTTCTGAGGGCCAATATTGATCCAACATAGAAGGAATAGTTACATGTTCTTGAAGAAAAGATCTCTGACCTATTGCAGATGTTTGCCCACATAACTCTATAGTCACTATGGTAGTGTTCAGAATATATTTTTCAAAGGTTTATCAGTTCCTCGAATTGCAGAACTGAGTCATCCTTTACAGTGCATCAGAGATTACAGAAATTACAGTAAACTTTATCCAAGTTCCTAAGAAAGAATGCAGTCAAAAATTAATAAATGCATAAAGCTTTTTGTCTGGCTAAATTTAATTATATGGTTTGTGAAAGCATTCAATTTTATGAAGGAGAAAATAGGATACCTCGTAATAAAATGAACATTGCATCAAAATGTTCAAATTTTCAGGTTTATTGTACTTCAAAATAGCTTCATTTTATCATCACTCAACTGCAAAAAAAATCAAGTCCATCTAGGAATTAATATATAGTATAGAGAGTGCCAACATGAAGTAACTTTTTTTCTATTTCAGAGTCATGGTGAATAAAATGGTGTATCAGTTATCCTGTGAGATATCCTGTGATCCTTAGAATGAATAAACACACATCATATAAGATTTGGGTATGAGAGGATAGAGGTGCTAATTTACAAAACCTGAAATTTTCATTTCAACCCTCTGACCTTTTCCTTCTATCTCTTTTCCCTTCTAATCAGTTTCTCTGATATTGGACATTATTATTTCACCATATCCTCAGTGGTAAATAAACTAATCTTTAGGAAAAAACTATTTTACCAACTTTACATGATACAAAATATTAACAATAACAATTACATACAGTATTTCAGACACTATATGCAAATTTCATACCAGATTGGATAAGAGTTAATTTAATGATACAGAGTTAGATGTAATTACCAGAGATCCTGAAGATTTCTTGATTATTCAGTATCTTCACTTGATGCAGACTGCAAAATCAAAATTGCAGGCCAAATAAAATTTATTTTAAAGCCTCATTGCCTACTGAAATTAAGAGACATAACCAGATAATTGACATAACTCTGTTTCTGTTTGTGTGATATATCAGACACAGCTGGAATGCCATCTGTGAGCCTTGTGGGCCTTTGCTATTTGGGTTGCAAAAGCACCAACTGTCCTTGCTTTTTATTTCTTTTTTAAAGTATAGCATCATTTCAAAACACACACACACACACCTGTTCTATATGCTATTGATAACTTTGAGTTTTTGGAAAATATTGTTACTGTATTTTATCTTAATTTCCTAACTGATATAGAGAAAGAGTAGATAATTTTGTTAACATGATGGTGCTGTTGTAAAAATTAAGTGTGCCATCATATGAAAGCACTTGGTATACTGATATGCATGTGGTCATCATCCAATGTGCATTGTTATGTGAGTGGATTATTCTTTAAGGGTCATTCATGCACGTGTCAAATGGAGCTTTGCTATGGGTTCCTGAAATCCTCATTGGATGGAAGATGGTGACTTGGGAATACCAAAGGTATTAGAATGTAATGAATCTTTTGTGGAACAGCATTTGGTTAGTACAGGAAAATCAGTTAATGATTTTTAAATTAAGCTAAAACTCACATTACATAGCTTGAATTCTTCACTGCTGAAGTATTTATCTTGCTAATAGAGAAAGACAAACATGTTCAGGTAGCACTGGGAAAAATTAAAATGATTCTGAGTATTTTTTCTTTTATAGATATACCAACAGGTTTTCATAATATTTTTGTTGTTTTCTTGGAATTGTATCCTTTTCTGACACTTTCATCATTAATTTCTAGTATAACTTTTTATTACTTTAAGGAATGTATACAAGCATTCAGTGCACCATCTTCTATTCAATGGGGATTCCAAGCTACAAATTATTATTGGTCATAGGAAATAAAAAGCTAAATGGAAAAGATAAATTCTAAGATCTCATTCTGAAAGAAAAAAGAAAAATACAATATAGAAATGGTAAGAGGGTAGATTTTGAATGCACTTTAATAATAAAAACAACCATTCACCTCAAAATATTTTACATTGGTATGGACTGTGGTCTATTCATACAAATTTAAAGTTATTTTTTAATATATCATATATTTATTTCTACTCTTGTTTAGGGTATGGTTCTTATGCAACTCATTTAAACATGCAATGTATAATTTAAAATATAGTATGTTAGTCATCCATAATAATCAAATTTGTGTTCATGTTAGATATGCTTTCAATTCAAATAGAGATATATTTTAGATAGACAGGTGTTCTTCTAACAATTCATAGAGCTACAGAATGTGTCATTTAAGATGTCTTAATAATATGTTTTTTTATGACATTGAGGCAGATCCAATCTACTTCAGAGAAGATAATAGTCATTGAAAAAAACTTTTGTATGGCATTTGTTTTCCTTATGTAAAAAGCTAGGAATTAGGCCAAATAAAGTTCACTTGTCTTAATTGCTGACAGAATACTGTCTAAACTGCACCAACAGGACACAAAAGAAAGTAACTGTCAAACTTTGCCAAGAAAAGGTAGGAGAGTCTTTTAAAAATTTCCTGTTTCTCACAATGTGTGTCAGATATACAAGACTTATCAGCCAAAGATTGATGACCCGAAATTACAAAGGAACTTTGCGTGACTGTCTAGAAAGCCAGGTGTCTCTGCCATTTTGGTCAAATTTTGTACTGCACTTCCTATATACTCAAAAAATAATATAACCTTCTGGAGACGTTTTGGAATTGAAGACTATATAGTCATAGTTATAGCTTTCTTTAGTTATCATAGAAGGTAAATTACATATTGAGCTTTGTACTCATCAAGATAGAATCAATAATATAGTATGTTTTCTAAATTTGTCAAACATAAATGCAATGGTAATTGTAACTGTAATTCTTACTTGATGATTTTTATTTTATATAATTTTACTATGTTAAAGTTGAAATTTTCCTTTTTAATTAGACAGAGAAGGTAAGTGTGAACATTTCCTTTACAATGTGTGAATATATGTCACAGTGATTGGTTTAATAAGAAAGCTGACTGGCCAATATCTGGACAGCATAAGGTTAGGTGGAAGAGCCAAACTGATAATGCTCGAAAGAAGAAGGTGAGAGTCAGGAGTGACAATCAGTTTAGAGAAAAGTAAAATGAAAATGTCATACTGAAAACAGGTACAGTCATGTGGCAAAGCATCATTAAAAACTATGTGTTAATATAAATGTAAGAGTTAGCTAGTAATAAGCCTGAGCTATTGAAAGAGCATTTATAATCAATATTAAGCCTCAGTGTGGTTACTGGGTAGTGGCCCATGGGTCAGAAACATCTGCCTACACTTGAGTATCTTCTCTGTTTCACCCATCTGTATTTAACAAAGAGACCTAAGTCACTCTGAACACAATTTTAAATAATTACATTCAGTCCTTTATGTTTGACTTTAGATAATATTTGAAAGGAAACAATTATCTTGATTAATACTAGAACTATTTTTACTTGTAAGCTTTTTATAAACATTTCATTCCATTGAATATTTGTATGAAGCCCTGAAGATAAAATTACTCATGACTTTCTGGCTTACAGAGAGAGACTATATTCATGGACTGTCTATAGAGACACTCGCTTTTTGAAACATTTATTTTTTAATATGTTGTATGTTTCCATATTTGTCTGATTTTGGCTAATGTATTTTATTATTAATTACTGTAATTATTGTTATTTTACTTCTAATTAGATTCTTCTTGATTACCTCTGCCTTTTCTGAGACATCTTAAGAATAATGGGAAACCATACATTTAATTTTTCACCATTAATCACATGTGAATATGCAAAATTTGCATTCCATTGTTTTCTTTTATATGTGGCCACTTTTCTGTAAAATATATCCAGAAATCATGTGTAGGACTTCTAAAATATTTCTAACCACATTTTCATGTTTGTATTGAATATTAATTAGTATATTAATTTATATTTGGTTGATATTTTATCCAAATTGCTCAGCATTATGAATAGTTTCAAAGATTTTAATAATAAACAACATATAGGATTTTAGAAATCACATTTTGAATATAAAAAGTCAATTATGCTTTGTAAAAACATAAAAAATATTTAACTTTTAAGCA
>JAQHUG010000086.1:2492838-2503585 GCA_028555095.1 Dicrostonyx torquatus
TAAAGCAAAGGACACAGTCATTAAGACAAAAAGGCATCCTACTGAATGGGAGAAGATCTTCACTAACTCCACATCAGACAAAGGCCTGATATCCAAAATATACAAAGAACTCAAGAAACTAGACATAAAATGTGTAAATTCCCCAATTAAAAAATGGGGTAATGATCTGAACAGAGACTTTTCAACAGAAGTTCAAATGACCAAAAGACTCTTAAGGTCATGTTCAACTTCCTTAGCAATAAGGAAAATCAAATCACAACAACTTTGAGATACCATCTTACACCTGAAAGAATGGCTAAAATCAAAAACACCAATGATAGCCTATGCTGGAGAGGATGTGGAGTAAGGGGAACACTCCTCCATTGCTGATGGGGATGCAAAATAGTGCAACCACTTTGGAAATCAGTGTGGCGGTTTCTCAGGAAATTGGGAATAAACCTACCTCAAGATCCAGAAATATCTCTCTTGGGAATATACCCAAAGGATGCCCATCCATACCACAAAAGCATTTATGCAACTATGTTCATAGCAGCATTATTTGTAATAGCCAGAACCTGCTTATTGTTTTTATATCCTGACTGAAGTTTCCCCTCCCTCCTCTCCTCCCAGGCTCTGCCGTCCCATCTCCCCTCTTCCCCAGTTTAGTCCTTCTCCTCTATTTCTTTTCAGAAAAGAGAGGGCCTCTTGTGGATGTCAGTCAGTAGTGATATATCAACCTGCAGTGAGGCTAGGCAACTCCTTTGCTGTTAAGGCAGGATTGTGCAATCTAGTAAAAGAAAGGGATACTAAAAGCAGTCAACAGAGTCTAAGAAAGCCCCTGCTCCTGCTGTTAGGAGTTTGAAAGAAGTTCAAGTTATACATCCATAAACTGTATGTAAAGGGTGTAGATAAATCTCATGCAGTTTCCGTATTTTTCTGCGAAGTCCCTGTAAGCCCCTATAATTAGTTGATTCTGTGCTTTTATTGATGTCTAGTTTTTTGAGTTCTTTTTATATTTTGGATGTTAGTCCTCTGTTAGATGTGGGATTGCTGAAGATCTTTTCCCATTCTGTAGAGTGCTGTTATGTCTCATTAATGATACACTTAGCCATACAGAAGCTTTTCCGTTTCATGCGGTCCCATTGATTAATAGTTATTAATTGGTGATCATATTCTCTGTGCGATTGGTGTTCTGATCAGGAAGTTGTCTCCTGTGCCAATGTGTTCAAGTTTATTTCCCACGTTCATATCTACCAGGTGTTATGTTGAGACCTTTTATCCACTTGGACTTGAGTTTTGTGCAGAGTGATAGAGATGACTCTTTTTGCATTCTTCTACATGCATAAATCCAGTTAGACCAATACAAGTTTTTGAATATGTTTTCCTAGTTCCATTGTATAATTTTGGCTTCTTTGTCCAAAATAGGTTGTCCATAGGTGTATGGATTTGCTTCATAATTCTCTATTCCATTCCCTTGATATACCTGTCTGTTTTGTGCCAATACCCTATGAATTTTATTACTGTAGCTCTATTATAGAGCTTGGAATCAGGGATGATGATACCTCCAGCAGCTTTTGATTAAACAAGATTGTTTGACTACCATTTTTTTTGTTTGTTTGTTTTTGTTTTGTTTTAGTTTTTCCATACAAAATTGGTTATTTCCTTTCAAGGTCCGTAAAGAATTATATTGGGATTTTAACAGTGATTGCATTGAATATGTAGATTGCTTTTGGGAAGATGATCATTTTTACTATGTTAATTATACCAATTCATGGCATAGGAAAGCTTTCTATCTCCTGATATCTTCTCCAATTCCTTTTATCAAAGACTTGAAACTCTTGTCATATAATTTTCACTTGCTTTTTAAGAGTTATTCCAAGATATTTTATATTATTTGGGGCTATTGTCAAAGGTATTGTTTCTCTAATTTCTTTCCTAGCTCAATTATCATTCGTGTAATAGAGATTTACTAATTTTTTTCAGTAAATATTGTATTCATCTACTTGATTAATGGTGGTTGTCAGCTATACGAGTTCCCTGGTAGAATTTTTGGAGTCACTTAAAAATACCATCATACATGTTAGAACAATGATATTTTGCCTTCTTCTTTTCTTATTTTTTGGCTTTGTTTTTATTTTTGTCTTTGCTGAACTATCACTTCACTGATAGGAGATATCAACCCTCTTCTAATCCTTAGGTCATCAGCTCCAGTTTGGGACTTCTCACCTATTTAGAATCATTGCACTGAGCAACTCAATTCTGCTTTTTTCTATGAGATACTGATTACATGTAAATATAGTCCTTACTAAATTTGGCCAACAATTTTGAAATGGTGTGCCAGACATTCATTTCTGAATCTACCAGGTCTTATAATCTCTTGATATAGCAACTCTTACATAGCCATCTTATTTATTCTTTCTCTCTCTCCTCTTAGTGCTTTTACTTTTAGTTAGACTTCATCAATTCTTACCTAGAAAATTTTCATCAGCATTTTGATTTATGCTATTACATATTCACCTTTATCATCTTCAGAAGAGTTAAAAACTCATGATTTCCTGCTTAAGATACTTTTTGAGATTATAATCTTACTATATAATTTTCTGCTTTCTCTCTCCCCTTTAAACTTTCCCATGAGTTTCCTCTGCTTGCTTTCTTTTAAATTCATGACCTCTTTTTCTTTAATTGTTGTTACTTAACTTTATTAAATCACCATAAACCCAACAATACCTAAACATCCATTATAATATCTGTAGATAAATGTTGTCCTCATGCCTCATCAAGGAAATTTCTCTCTACAAGAAATAGATACTACTACATAAAACTGCAACCAATAAAAATGCAAAATTGTAGAGTTCATTCCCAAAGAAAGTATCTAGAACACAACTCCTGCACTTTAGGTTCAGTGATCATTGTGGAAGAAGAGATGGAAAGATTGAAAAAAACAGAAGAACAGGGTTTTGCTATGAGATTTTATCTCCTTGAATTTCAGAAGCTACATAAAGTTTATTCATCATAGCTATATAAAAATGACCTGAATAAGGCTTACACCAATAGATATGTTAATGTTGACAGTTAGAACTGGGAGCTTTGGAGCCTCAATGCTGCACAATGAAATACAGGCAAGTAAAGAATGGTGAGAGCAGGAGAAATAGTCTTCCCTAGGGAAGAGCATATCCATTGATTATCCAACACCAAGTGGTCATCCTGAAAACATGCATCAAATAACATATAGACTGAATAGATAGTATTTATGTATTCATTAAGATTTTATCGCTAATGCATTCTTTCCTTTTTAAAAAAGAGATCATTTTCTTTTAGGGAAAAATTGCTTTTTTGGAAAGGTAATAATTTGTTTTTTTCTGGATATTGTCTTTACCCTCTTCTTGTTATGTCAGATATCTTTCCAGAATGCTAACTTTGTTTAAAAACATCTTGTACCTATCACTTCTCTCAAGCCATGGCCACCTTGTTCTGTCAGGTAAGGCATCTCAATAGCTTATACTACCCTTTGATCCAACATTCTTCCTTTCAGGTTAAAAAGTCCTCTTGATGAAGTACCAGGTATTATTTTTATATTCATTTGATAGTCTTTGTACTTTATATGTTTTAAACTAGATGCTCAAAATAAATATCCAATTAATTAGTTAAAAGAAATTAAATATAATATCTGGTAATGTAAAACCAGTTACTATAAAGGCTTAATCAGAAAGTTTAAAAGTTAAAATTCAGTAATATCTGAGACACTAGGAAAAATCAGTGTCATCAGCATGTGTCTTAACTAGTACTCAATTGCTGGGAAGAGACACCGCGACTATGGCAACTCTTCTAAAGGAAAACCTTTAATTGGGACTGGCTTACAATTTCAGAGGTTTAGTCCATTATTCTCATGGCAGGAAGACACTGTGCTGGAGAAAGACCTGAGAATTTTACATCCAGATTGGCCAACACCAGGAAGTGATCTGGCTTGAACATCTAAGACCTCAAAGCCTACCCCTAGTGATGTTCATCCTCCAACAAAATTACACCTACTCAAGGTCACATCTCCTAATAGTGTCACTCCTTATGGGCCTATGGGGGCCATTTTTATTCAAACCACAGTAGCATGGGAAAATTAACTAGATACTTTCTCAAACAAAAAATAAATTTAAATAAGTCTGAGGGTCTAGCTCAAAGGTAGTGTGCTTACCTAACATGTATGAAATCTTGGGGTGAGTTTTCGGTTTAAAATATTAAAGTAAGAAATTATTTTTGGCTCTTTGCAACATAGTATTTTGATATAACTCCTGATTTTCTATATCTCAGTCTCTTCTATACATGCATACTACATGGTCATTGCTCCCTGCTTTTTCTTTAGATATTATCCAAAAATTTTCATATAGAATTGCAATACTCTTTGTATGTACATAAAAAACATAAGAATTTAAACAATTTTGTTATGGTAGACCCAACATTCTGAAGAAACTGGTTGGATTATATTTTATATAATCTATTTTCAGGATGCTGTAGGAACAAGCATTGATTGTTATATGAATCTTAATTTATCATACAACTAATGAATGAATGAAAATTCCTTTATGTATTTTGATATATTCAGTGACTAAACTTGATTATGCCATTTTAGGTCTGTATGGGAAGTAGTCTCAGAAATACCATTATTCTAATTGATTATGAACTCTGTACCCTTTACAAAACCATTAGAAATAGGATTGAATTTATACACTAGACCATGATTTGTCTTAGGATACATTTGTTTGAATATTGTTTGAATTCAAACGGCATAAATAAAAATTTATATTAAAACATTTCCCTCAGTGAGGAAGAAAAATAAATGGCTATCTCAATATTTTGTGGTCTTAGTATCACTATAGATCCTCATAGAGTATGCTTTAATGTATACTGTGAGGTCCTTTCATACCTATTCTAATATCAAACTTTGTAGCATTGGTAAAGTTATTTCATCACTTTCTCTGATATTACATCAGTATTGATTTCTTCAAATAATTTATGGGCAGAAATAATGTACATAAAAATATTCTGGAACATCAAATTATTGATTAATAATTAAATAAATCAATAGTTATATAATTATATTTTAATGCTGTTTATTCTATCTTAGGTGCAATAAATTAAATGCCAGGAGATTTGAATTCAAATTTGGACTTAAACTTTTGCATTTTGATTTTATTTTATTTATTTACTTATAACTATTCATTTTTAGTATTTAACATGTGAGTACTACTATATTTACATAATTTTTCATTTCCTTTTCCAATTTCTCACACTCCTTATCAAATTAATGGATTCTTATTATTTAATTATATATTATATTTATATGGTATCTAAGTTTCTAAATACAACCTGCTGAGATCATTTAGTGTTGTTCCTATGTCTTTAGGGTTGACTTCTTGGGATTGGGCTAACCTATCAGGGTACTTTTCCTTGGAGAAGACTGATTGACTCTTGTCCAGGAACCATCAATTATCTGTAACTCTTTTAGATGTGACGCCCTGTGAGATTTTCTCAATCTGTATTAAAATGTCAATTGGTATAATCATTTTTAGTGTCTTATTCGGGCATTGTAATTATTGAGATTTCCTGGGTACAGTTTCCTGTTATATATAGAAGACACTATCTAGCAGCAGGACATCCTATCCTGGTCCACTGGTTCTTAGAATTTTTATACTCCATTTTCCATGACATTCTTTAAGCCTTAGATGAATGGGTTGTGTTGCAGATGTATTAATTGGATCTCGGCACCCTGCTTTTAGATGTTCTTTCCATTTCGATGAGTTGTAACTTTTTGGTTTCCTTTTGGATTTTGTCCACTGTAAAAAGAAGTATATTTGATAATGTGTAAAATAAAGGTAATTTCATTAGTATGCAGTTAGAAATTATACTAGTACAGTGAAGTGGAAATGGTTAGTTCTTGAATTTGTCAAATATATGTGACAACCCTTAAATCAGTACTCAATTAGGAAGGTGTCGTGTCCCTGGTCCTGTTTGTGTTGGTGTAGGTGATTTGTCTAACATCTATAATCCATTTCTATTTCTGATGGTAATGAGCAAGCTGTCTAACGTCAGTTATCCAGTCAAAGGTGAAAGGGTAGAAGATTAAGAGACTGATTGATAATAATGGAAGTGACAATGAGAAGAGTGGAAGGAAGAAATAAATATATCAAGAGTAATAAAGCATTCAGATTTTATTCTGCTTATTCTTAATATGCCATGAAGTTATTTGGGAAGTTATAGATTTTCTTTTTACTACTAAACTCACTTACATTTTGCTTTATGACATAAGCTCTTACCTGAATCCCAGAACATTCATGTTTTCAAACAGTTGATCTATATTTCCATGGCCTCCTTAGTAACTGAAACTACAGCCCAAATCACTGTACATATCTCTGTTATTTGTTTTTACTTACTTAAGGCCTACAATTACTCAAAAATTATGGAATCTGTCCAGCCAATCAAGTGGAAGCTGTTACATTTCAAATAGACAGATGGCTTAGGAGGCAACTTTGACTCAGGGATTATTTTATGTTAATTTATTCATTAGTCTTTTCCAAGGATGCACTCAAAATATCAGAGTATTATCTACAAGCCAAAATTAGATTTAGGAATGTAAAAACAGGGGCAAATAAGGTAAAATGAGTGAAATTCATGAATATGCATGTTTGAAATGAATATATCTTAAGTCTCAAAGGCTGAGAAGAAGCAATGCTTTCTTTATTTCCTTAAGAGCTGAGCAGATACGATGGAACTATATTGATTAAATATGGGTTTTTTTGTCCTGGGTATTTTTATGGTCTAATTGAAATGCTGCATAACTGGTTAGCTTAGTCAAACAAATGGGGCAAGTGTGGATAATATCTAGTTTAGATGGTTACAAAAGTGCAGCTACTCTTCTATCACTTGATACCTTTGGTACATGAAAAGGTGAATCCTTTGGAATTACTGATATTTGGGCTGCTATCAATTAGCTAATCTCTAAAAACATTCCTTTAATTTCATAGTCATGATAAAAATGTCTCAGAGAATATTTTTATAAAGAATTTGATTATCATATATTAGGAAGCTCTTGAAGTAAAAATTAGATATTTTACCAGGACATTGACTCTAGTTTACTTTCTTTAGAAGCAAAGTTTATACAAATCACTTGTGTTTTCTGTTTTGAGAAATTGAACTATAGGCAGAATGAAATAAACTAACATATGCTCATATCTTTTATTGATCTGTTTTTTCAATAATTACATCTTATCGTCTAAAGAACAAAAGATGGCATATGAGCTATTCAAAATCAATAGCACTAAGGGTATGAAAGTAAACTGTTTGAACTTTTGTATTTTATAAGAAGAAATTCTTATTAAAGGGTTGTACTCATGGGAATGGTATTTTAACAATAGATCCTTTTTGGATGTGTATCTCAGAATATTATTTAAGAAATATTTAATCATTTAACATTCATAATACATACATTTACATATATGTAACCATATGTGTGCATATATATTACAAACACACACACATATATATATATATATATATATAAACATGTTTATATATATACATCACAATGTGTATTAGGTTAATAAACATAAATACATAAAATACTTGCAGGCATATACATGTGAAAAATATAGTTTACCTTTTTATTTGAATGGATTATGTTATTTCCAGTTACTTAGAATAAACAGATATAACTGCAGTTACTAAGTGGGTCCTTTCTAAATTGTCTTATTTGCAAGCAACCTGAGAAAACATAATTCATTGATATTAAATTTAGCTTGAAAAATTTAATTATGAATTAGTCATGTGTACAACAACTTCTCTGTGTTTCTAAACCTGACTAGACATACAGAAGATATTTTTAATACTCATTTTTTAACAGAAAATCAACAAATAGCAACGGTTTTTGGCGATAATATGGTAAACAAGTCAGGCAGTGGTGAAACATGCCTTTAATTCCAGCATACAGAAAGCAGAGGCAAGCAGATCTCAGTTAGGTAGAGGATAATCTGTTCTACAGAATGAGGTTCCTAACAGTCAGGCTTACACACAGAAACCCTATCTCAAAATACCAAATTTTAAAAAAAATTAGAAAAGAAAAAAGAAAGAACAAATAAACAAATAAACGAAAGAAAGAAAGGACTTAACGAAGGAAAAGAGGAAAAACATGGTGAGTGATACCCTTAAATACTCAAGATCTTGATCATCTGTGGCAGTTCTAGGCCAAAGTCAAAAAGACCTGTGTCGGGAACCAGACTCAACAAAAGTACCTCTGCCATGGTAGAGTTGTGGTGGCTCATAATCATCTATAGTTTGATCTGATGCCCTTTTCTGGCATAAAGTTGTACATACAGATAGAGCACTCATATACATTTAAATAAATAAATAAATAAATAACAAAACCCACATCATCAAACACTGGGATAAGACAGAGTAACTGTGACACTTACAGTTAAGAGTTTTCTAGTTGAAGAGCAAAGTCTGCATCAAAGTGTCTCTGTGAAGCTTATTGTATATCTCTGTAGAAAATTTCATTTCTCTGAGTCTGTGCTTCCTCAGTTCTCATTCAGTCATCCATTCAATAATGTATTCATTACCCAAATTTCTGCTGAAGACAGCTAACAAATCATGTGTATCTGACTTACAAAGATCTACTCTAAATGCTAAGTCACATTACAGGGAAAAAAGCCAGAAAGATCTAGCATTATGGAACCTTGTATTATAGTATCCATTCTCTTTTAGAACTGTCTTCTTATGATTTAGTAATATGTTTAATTGATGTAGCAGTTTGTATCTTCCACAGAACTGAAGTATCACAATAAATCTTAAAGCTCTTTGAACTGCCTTATTTTCTCAGTGTCAAACATAATAATCCTAAAATGCAAGTAAATATGTGTGTGATGGTTCCAGATGACCACTACAGATCAGTAACATGCTATAATGTCATTTATTTGTAATGATAAATTCGCTATAATCTCTTTTTTCTCAATATGTTTCATTTTTGTAGAAGTATGGTATAGCAAACATTTCAAAAGCTACCAAAGCAACAGGAAAGAAATACAGATACAGAAAGAGATAAAGGGACAGATTTTCAGGAGTAGATTTATGAATGTATTAAATATTAAAGGGATAATCTCTATAGCTTTGTGGTTTAAGCAGCAATAAGTTAGAATCTAGAATTGATTAAATACTTGCACTATCCTTCAATCTTTAATTTGTTTTGCAATGTTAAGGCAAAGGAAAGGCCAAAAGAATAGAATTATGCTTTCCTAGGAAACTGAACACAATAGGAAGTGACATTTTCATAGCTGCAAATAGTTAGAACTGGGTGAATTTGATTCACAAATCAAATGTGGAAGTGGTTTGCAGCCATAGAGGGTTTATGTCTGTAGCTGCTTCAGTTGGGTATAAATTTGATTTGATCACCCTCTCAATACACAGCATTATAATTTGCTTATACTCTCATCTTTTGTTTGGTCTGCCAAAATCATACATACATATATTCCACTTTATGAATTAGCACATGGTCAAAAATAGTAAATCATCAATGCACATCAGTGTGCCTAATTACTATTGAAATGAATATTGATGGCCAGTTTTGTAACTGATCATTTAGAAGTTAAACTTTGTTTCTTCCAGAGCTTAATGCAGGACTTGCCGTCACCCTATCATTTATAAGGGAAACTGAGAGACACACAGCAAAAAGATGTACACATCTCAGAGAACAGATTCATCTCATATGTTTTATTTGCAAACTCACACACATGATTGTTTAGGGCAGTGACATCAGAAAAATATTTTTATGAATTCACGACAAAGCTAGTGAGAAAATGAGTGAATAATAAAGTGAAACAAATGGTTGCAATAATTTGGAGCATTTTCTTATTGACAAAATGGAAGAATCACTGAATGATACATGATTTCTTTACATTTTTAGCAGTGGACACATTTCTCCTTTTGAAATCAGTTGAAAGATTTTCTTTGGGGGAAGACTCAGAATAAAAGGATCACTCATATATAAGTGATCATTTGGATCTGAATCTGAAAATATTTTCCAGACTTTAAACTAGTAATCACACCCTTAGAAAATTTGAAGAGGTGATAAAAATCATAGTTAACAAATTGCTAACAGAAATTTCTGTTAATTGTAAAGATTTTCAAATATTTATTTTTTTATTCTTTATTTTTGTGTGTGCAGTCCTAGAACTAGTACTAGTATAATAGGCTGGCCTTGAACTCTTACAGCTTCTGTTTTGCAAGTTCTGGGAATAAAGGTGTGCACCACAACTGCCCAGCTTCAATTATTTTTTTTTTCATTTTCACATAATTGAATGAAATTGTTAAAGTATTGGTACAAATTTGGGAAGCTGGTCTGAAAATCAAGGCCTGATCTCCAAAATATACAAAGAACTCAGGAAACTGAACATAAAACATCTAAACTACCCAATTAAAATATGGGGTAATGATCTGAACAGAGAATTCTCAACAGAAGAAGTTCGAAAGGCCAAAAGATACTTAAGGTCATGTTCAACTTCCTTAGCGATCAGAGAAATGTAAATCAAAACAACTTTGGGATACCATCTTACAACTGTCAGAATGGCTAAAATCAAAAACACCAATGACAACCTATGCTGGAGAGGATGTGGAGTAAGGGGAACACTTCTTCATTGCTGGTGGGAATGCAAACTTGTGCAATCACTTTGGAAATCAGTGTGGCGGTTTCTCAGGAAACTGGGAATCAACCTACCTCAGGATCCAGCAA
>JAQHUG010000086.1:2505195-2516608 GCA_028555095.1 Dicrostonyx torquatus
CCCAACAATACTACAAAAGCATTTGTGCAACTGTGTTCATAGCAGCATTATTTGTAATAGCCAGAACCTGGAAACAACCTAGGTGCCCCTCAATGGAAGAATGGATCCAGAAAGTGTGGAATATATACACATTAGAATTCTACACAGCGGTAAAAATAATGACATCTTGAATTTTGCAGGCAAATGGATGGAGATAGAAAACGCTGTCCTTAGTGAGATAACCCAGACCCAAAAAGTTGTGTATGGTGTGTACTCACTCATTTGTGGATTCTAGCCATAAACAAAAGACATTATGCTCATACCACACAAACCTAGAGAAGCTAGAGAGCAAGGTGAACCCGAAGAAAAGCATATATAGATTCTCTTGGAAATTTGAAGCAAACAAGATCGCCAGGCAAAAGTTGGAAGCACGGGGTAGGGGAGGAAAGGGTAGAGAGTAGAGGGGGGTAGGGGAAGGGGTGAGCGGGAAGGAGAAGAAAGAAGGAAAGGGCTGGGGAAAGCTGGAGAGAGAGAGAGGGTGGAGATGGAGGAAGGGTGATTATTGGAGAGAGGAATGAGATATTTACCTTAAGGGAGTCATTTTAGGTTTGGCAAGATACTTGGCTCTAGAGGGGATCTCAGGGGTCCACAGGGATGTCCCCAGCTAGGTATTTGGGCAGCAGAGGGGAGAGTGCCTGAACTAGTCTTGTCCCATGGTCATATTGATGAGTATCTTCATCCATAGAGGTCTTGTCCAATGGATGGAGATAGAGGCAGAGACCCACATTCACATCAGAGCGACGGACTGAGCTCCCAAGGTGCAGTCGAAGAGCAGAAGCTGGGAGAAGATCAGCAAGGATGTCAGTACTGTGAGGGGCTGGTCTAGCCACTGAGACAGTATGCCTGATCTAATGAGAGCTCACTCAGTCCTGCTGGACTGAGAATGATGGAGCATATGACCAAATCGGACTCTCTGAATGTGGCTGCCAATGGGGGCAGACTGAGTAGCCATTGATAATGACACTGTGACCTATCTTCTCTGCATAATTAGGTTTTTTGGGAACCCAGTTTATTTGGATGAACACCTTCTTAGGCCAGGATGGAGGGGGTAGGGCCTTGGACTTTCCACAGGGCAGGTTATCCTGCCCCCTCTTAAGGTAGCAGGGGGAGGGAGGAGAGGTAGTGGGAGGGGGGAGGGTAGTGGAAAAGCGGGGGGGGGGACTGGGATAAGGGGAGAAAGTGTAAATTTTTGAATGAAAAAAAAGGAAAAAAAAAGGACAAAAACGAAACAAAACCAAAAAAACACAAAAGGAAGTAAATAGAAACCTTAATGCTACAGAGAATATTTTCCTGTTTGTTTATATTCTATTCAAAGGGAGTTCCATACATGAATGCAATGTGCTTTGTTTATATTCTACCTCCACTAAGTCTCCACCTCCTCTCAGACCCCTGCCATATGTCCCTCCCATTTCTACATTCCCTTTTCACAGACATCAAATCCAATCAATATTATCCTTGAAGAAAATTGATTCTCTCTTCCTCTGCATCTTGCAACTGCCATAGCTCTTCAGCTGGAGGTGGCTTTTGGGGACCCCTCCTCTATCCATGAAGAAATTTTGACTATCTTGATCTTGCACAGGCAACCACAACTGCCATATTAAGAGTTCAATGGTGCTGTCACTGTGATGTCTAGAAAATACTGTTTCTTTGTAGTCCTCTATAACTTCTGCTTCTTACAATCTTTCTGCACACTCTTTTGCCATTGTTCAATTCTAAGTAAAACATCTGTTTTATGCCTTCTCTCCACAAAGCTCAGGAAATACTTTTCTTTTGTTTTATTGACCATACCCAGCTTACTTTTTTTTTGCAAATCAATTTCTATTAATTTTTCGGACAATCCATGTATTTGCATGTACCATCATCTTTACCAGTCTAGTTCTCCTATTGTTTTACATTCTATACATTGAATGTGGATCTATTTTGTGAATGCAAGACATAAAATGAGAATACAATCTTTCAGTAAATAATATTATTGATGTAATAAGTAGATTTAAGAACCAGGAAGAGAATGAGAAATGACTGTCAGAATTAAGATCTTCAAGTTACAATGATAAGTATCCTTTGTATTGGTATAAAAATTTAAATGATTGTTGCAGGTATAGCCTAGGTTAGACAAATTTACACTAGTAAGTTATCTTAGAACTCAGAATATGTACTATGGTCAAAGCTCTCTATTGAGTACTAGATTATTACCTGTTTGAAAATAAAATAATTGATATTTTCCCTAGTGCATCTTCACTGTTAGGGTTTTCTAGAAAACATTGAAAATCTAATTTATTTTCTTGAGTAGCCATGTATATTTTCATACACAGAAAAATAAAGTATCATTAATATCTACTCATAAAATCTGAAGATTATGCATACTAACCAGGTTTTTATTCTAAAATGTCTAAAAGCTTCAGAATTCTTATTAATTTTTCTCTTGAAGTATAATATTAAATATATACTAAGGGACTTCTTTCTTTGCCTTTTAAAAAAATACCATGTGGCTTAATCCATTTTTACAACTAATAGAAAATACTATGTATTCAATAAATTATACAAGGAGAAATTTATTTATATCAGTTCTGGATGATAAATCCCACAAGAAGGCATGAACACCATAATCAATTCAGTTGCTTTCTGTTGACAATGCATGACATTATTCTAGGGTTGGTTGTTTTACAAGGTCCACTTTGTACTCTCAAGATGGTTTGTGTGTTTTTTTTCTTAATTTCTCCTACATCTGTAAAGAAGGAATTCTTCCCTAAACTATCAGAAATTTAAATGCAAGTGACCTGAACACTGTATGACATCTCTTTTTATAAATATCTGGATGCCATTCATGAGTAATATATTATCATGAGCTAATCCCCTCTAAAGGGTTGCACCACCTCACTGGTAACACTCAAATGTTCAGTAACACATTCAAGTCACAGCATCAGCTGTCCTTTGATATGGCTCATTCTGATGGGAAACACTGTCATGTATGATTGCTTCGGAAGAGAATTCATTGCATGCTTATAACAACTAAATATTCACAGGGAATTATTATTACATAACTAATTTATTTTAAAAATTGCATGAAATAGAGAATTAGATTTTGTGAATCATATTGCATTTTGCACTCCTCTATTATCTTCCATTTTATTCAGGAAAAAGGAAACATAAGGATTGATATTACCTTTATGAATAGAAAAGCAAAGATAGTATGGAATGGATACTGTTAACCCTCTCTATTTTTAAGTTCTGTATAAACTTCTTCAATATTAGATTTTTAAAAAATCAAATGACATATTTCTATCACCTAATGTTGTATGTGTGCATTTGCATTTCCAAGGGATGGCTATACATAGAGGAAATAATGGACCCTGAAACAAAACAAAACAAAGAAACCAAACACAAACGCCAGCAGGGCAAATGGTAAATATTGTGTAATATATTAAGAATAATCCATAAACTATTTACAATATATGAGTATATGTGCATAGAGATTACATGCAAACACTATAGCATTTTATATAAGACACTAAGTAGGAAGTTTTGTTCTCTACGGGCACTCTTGTACTCCATCACAGGAACTTAGGAAGGACTCCTTGCTTTTAAATAAAGTAGTAGTTTTGATCTATCTCATTTAGTCTTGAAATAAAACAGAGTTTATGTTATGTTTTCCACAAAGCTAGCTCTAAGAAGCTAATGTTTCTAACCTGCTTCCTAGAGAGCGGAACAATGAATCTGCAGTGATGGAACGACTGAGCGAGTTGCTTGCCTCAGTTTATTGCCCTTATTCATTCTATAGAAAAGCACACAGGAAGGGCATAAGGCAACAAATCGCATTGCAACTTTTCTTGTGCTATTGTTCTCAGGACTCATCCTGCCAATACCCAAACTGGAGTCTGATTGTAGTAGATCATGAATGATGACGAGCTAAGTTTGAAGGCCCTCGTATCATCATGAATAGTAAGTATTCTTCTGCTTAGTCCTGGAACTTCTAATTTGTAATCATGCCAACCCAGTATTTTGGGACTATGGCTGAAATTCTTATTAAACTAGACCTGTCCTACAGCTCATCAATGTATTGGAACACCATCAGTTGGATACATAGGAAATAAAATCATGTTAGCTCAGTGTTTTCATTAATCTAATACTTTATAGCTAATTCTCAAACTGTAAAAACTCCCTTGTTTTCTTATTTTTTTCCAGCATAATTTATAATTCTATCTTTCAACTTACTTTTCGTAACAAAAATAATCTTTTTTGCATATCAAGTCAGTGAGATTCAGTAATTATTTTTAACTTTGTTGGTATAGTTGAAAAGTTTCATAAAGCTTTTTCATCCTTTGGGTAAAGTATTATTCTTTTTAAAAATCAATTCTTTGAGAGTACAATATGATCGTACCATTTGCACATTCCCTTTGACTCTCCAAATCCTCTCATATGCTTCTTGTTGTGTCTTTCAAATTTACTGCCTCTTCTCACAAATTGCTGCCACATACACATGTTTATAAATATTATTGTGTGTGTAAATACACACATAAATATTAATACATATATAAATATAACCTATTGAGTTTCCACATCATATCCTGATATGTAAATGCCCTTATGGCTGATCAACTGACACTGGACAATCAACAGAAATGTTCTTCCCTGGGAAAGTCCATTTCTCTTGCTATCAGCATTTCTCAGTTGCCTACTGTTCCCTCTATAGGGTGAAGGTTACATCAGCTGTCCCCATTTATATTAGCTTGTGTAATGATGTCATCATTATTTAGCTCATGTTTAAGTAGTAATGCTGGTGAGATTTTATTCATGTAGTTTCTAGGATACAAAGTCTGACAGGAACATCGGTGATCCTCTGGCTCTTACAATCTTCCTTCCTCCATTTCCACAATGTACTTTGATCCTTAGGTGTGGGATGAGGATCCGTAGTTGTTTTGTTCATGTACCAGTTGAGACTTAGCTTCTTGCTCTGTATTTTGATTGCTCACAGTTTTCTGTAATGATCTCCTCTGTTGCAAGAAGTTTCACTGATAGATAATGTATGAGGGCTACATTCATTTGTGAGTAGGACAAATATGTAGACTGTAGTTAACAATTATAATTATGATCATTCTTATTATTTAATGTAAATCAAAATTACTTCTTAAGCAAATTGACTGAATTGTCTATGATAATTCAGAACCATGAAACTTAGTAGCAGTCTGATATCAAAGTACATTCTCTTTCTTTTCAGGAGGAGACGTCAAGAAAAGTCCACAGGTCTCAAGCCCCCTAAAAGCAAGCTCCTTACCCCAGGTATCTATAAATTCCATAAAATTGCAGTTTCCAGTCCTGGCAACTTTAGAGTATGACTTAGGAATTTGTAAACTCTTTCTTTTCTGTGCACAGATGCTGAGTTTAAACCCTACTTGATTAATTAGAGACACATCAGTGTATGAAAAACAAATAAAAAATATGTGGTTCAGTTTCTTCTGTTTTACTTCCTTCTTTCATTCCTTCCTTTGTTTGTTTGTTCATTTCTTCCTTCCTTCCATTCTTTCTTCCTTCCTTAATTTTTTTCTTTCTTTAAAGATATAAAAGAGAAAGACATCCAATACTTCTCACTCTTGACCAGATCAGGACCATGGCTCCCTGGGTATCATCCTTGTCATTTTTCTTTATGGGTAAGAATCAAAGTTTAGATCCCTAGAACTCATGTAAAGTTTGACATAGCAGTCATCTGTAATGGTTGTGATCCAGAGGCAAGATGAATGTGGAGAGGAGAGTCCTTCAAGCTTACAGACCAGTAGTCCTGCCTAGAAACCAGAGAAAATGAGAGACTGTCTCAATTAGGGTGGAAAACAAAGACTGACACTTGAGATTGTTGTCTTACCTCCACACAGCTCCATACCAAGTATACACACACACACACACACACACACACACACAC
This sequence comes from Dicrostonyx torquatus, assembly GCA_028555095.1. NCBI lineage: Eukaryota > Metazoa > Chordata > Mammalia > Rodentia > Cricetidae > Dicrostonyx > Dicrostonyx torquatus. The sequence goes on from JAQHUG010000086.1 coordinate 2,511,146, forward strand.
ACACACACACACACCACATACCCCATAAATACATTTACAGCAGAAGAGATTGAAATGCTTGGGCAATTGTGGTCATAAGGATATTATACTGAATCACAGTATACAATCTTGAAATCCCCTCAAACAAAATTCTCAGTCCCAAAATCTTAAAGTCATGATCCTGAAAGGTTAAAATATCAAACGTGGAAGTCTTAGAACATATCTAGAACATATCTCAAAAGCCATATTCTCATTTGAACCAAAGTTTAGAAGATGAATAACTGTCAGCATTTGAGGAATGGAGTAATACAAGTCTTGTTTGCATGAGATCGTGCTGTTGTGCTGTTGTGAGAAACAGAACAAACACACAGGAACACAGTGAAATATTATGGATGCACCTGTGAGAGTATTTCCAGAGGAGACTCAACTGTGGATTCTAGTGGCTTAGGTAGGGAGGAACTTCCTTCAATGTGGATGGACTCTCCAAAGGTCTAAAGAGACTCAGGTTTAAGGGAAAGAATAGAGAAACCTTCCATAGACATCAGAGCTACAGTAACCTTTATTCTACAGAATGTGCATAACCATTCCAGAACTGTTACGGCTGTGAAGCTGATGCTAGCATATCTTAGTTTTCATGATTTCAAAAATTTGTTTTTCAATTCTCCTGTTAAGGAAGGGACTCATAAAGCAATTTCATGTTTTCCTATTTCTCAGAGAAAAAGCATTTAAAATATAAATAAACATTTTTACATGTGTTTTTAAAGTACATATTTCCACGTTGGTATTTTCAGGATTATAGTTCTTAGGTTGTATGGATTTGACACTTTACAGATTTTGATCTTTTGGGTTTTCAGTATGGAACTGTATCGTTCCTTAGTAGGGTTCACAATCACTAAAAATAGCAAAGAAAGATGAAGAAAGAAAAGAAAAAGAAAATAGATTTTATTTAGATTCCTTACTGCGAGCAAAACAGAATAAAGATGAGCTTCATGCTGCTGAGCATAAAAGGCAGCAGTGCAGGGGAAGAAAAGCCTAGCTGGATGATTACAGTTGGTGTGATTGGCCTGTCTCAGCTGACTACCTTCAACTTTTGGGAGGGAAAACTGATTCTTTATACAAAAAATGGGAGCTTTTCAAAACAGGGTAAGATAATCACTTTAATTAATTAGATAACTATGTGTGTATGGTATGTGTTAGTGGTGAAGACTATACATACATACATACATACATACATACATACATACATACATACATGTGTGTGATTGTTAGTGGAGCTCAGGGGTCACATTCAAATATCTTTCCTTAGAGGCTATATACCTTGTTTTCTGAGAAAGGTGGCTGACTGGACTGAAACTCAACCCTTAGGTTGGCTGCGTGTACAGCGAGTCCCAAGGATCTATATGAATCTATTTTGCCTGTGCTGGAGGTGCAAACTCATGCCACTGCCGTCCTCTTTCGTGTGAGTACTGAGGATAGAATGCCAATAGATCCTACTTTGAAGGTTACCAATTGAGCTGTCTCCTGAAGGCCAACAAGCACTTCTGGCGGTCCACAGGAAGCAAGAGAAAAGAGAGCTACTTCCCGGGATGTCTGCACTGACTGGGTCTTGCATTTGCTTATATCTCAAAGAGCCAGGGAAAAAAGATTTATAATTGCTTCCTAAAGCAAATGCTCTAACGAATGATTAGTAGCCTTGAGGCAGATTTTGGCACACACACAGCAAATTCTGTTGACAGCAATAAGTTGCCTCTAGCAAGAATTTTAAGGGGTTTGTATTTATTCTAGGGATAGATCTTGGGGGAAAAAAAAAGAAAAGAAAAAACAGGCACATTACAGTTTAGTCAATCTCCTAAACCTAGGGATTGGAATGTATTTTTATTTTAAAATACTTTTGTGGTTCTTAAAAGTAGAATTTACTCTAAATCTGTTGTTTAAATGACATATCTGTGATATTTAAATGTTTAGATTTTTTATGTATTTATGATATTTGAGTTTTATAAAAGACCTTTTCACCTTTTATTGTCTTTATTGCGCCCTAATACCAGCTGTTAATGTGTTTAGTCGTGACCCAACCTGGGGAAATGCGCTTTGCTTGATTTTACACTATTTCCTAATAATGCTGCTACTGATCAAAGAAGTGAGTTCAATCTGAGGATCCCTTGTCACATCCATGAGCCAGGTCACAAATACTTAGGACAGATTTTACACTCTCAAGATACCCAAAATCACAGTATGTGACACCAAGCATAAAATGTGTATATACTGTGGGCTGTAATGATACTGCTGGACACCTCTGCTCCTGACCTGTTGCAGAAGGGAGAATGTGCACTCAAACCTTATCTTAGTGACTTTCTCCTTTTCTATGCTTCCAAGCAGTTAGAAATATATTGTTTAAACTGAACAGTATTTTCTCTTCCACAGTCTAGGTGACTGTCCTTTCTTTTTCATTAAAAAATTATTTATTTATTTATTTTTGCAGTTTTATGTGCACTGGTGTTTTGCCATGGGTGTTAGGTCCCCTGGAACTGGAATTACAGACCGTTGTAATTTGCCATGTGGATGCTGGGAATTGAACCCAGGTTCCCTGGAAGAGCAGTCAGTGATCTTTTCTTATAGGTCCCCTTGAGTAGTAGTTATTTAGTCATCAAATCCCTGCTGAACTGTCAATGACCCTTCAAATAGACTGCTCTCCTAGGGGTACTTCATTTCACATGTTCCTTCTCTCTTCTTTTCTTCATTCCATTTCCTCTCCCATGCTCTTTCTATCCCTTAACCTCTGTTCTTAGAAATGTCCTTAGAACTACCTAAGTATACTTTATACAGAGTTGTGTGCATTATAGTATTTTTGTAAATAGTTAATAATATGATTCCTTGTGACTTTCCTAGCCATTCCCATTGATATTTTCTTCACCTTCCTCATTCTGTTGTGTTTACCTCTCACCTTTCTGTCCCTTCCATACAGAACCTACCAGTACTTTCCCCATTTCCCATAGCAGATTCACTCTCTTTCTTTTTTTTCTGTTCTTTTCAGAGGCTTTCATTCATATATATGTACATATATTTCTGATGGCATCCGTGCTAATACTGATTATGTGTTAACTTTTGAGTTAGCAAGACTTTGGTTTTTTTTTTGTTTTGTTTTGTTGGAGAATCTTTAATCACAAAGTTAAAATGTTTTTATAATAAGCTTCCATTTTCTAACTTTGGCATTTATCATTTTAAATTTTATACGATAAAAAGATTCAGGAATTTGGCATTTGAAGTTTCCATCTCTATTATTGACCTTAAAATATTTCCCAAATTCTCTTTTGATTTCTTCTTTGATGTGTTATTTTATATTATTTAAAACTCACAAATACGTGCATGTTCATTTTCTTCATTCTATTATTACTAATTTCATCCATCTCATTATACAGTACACCTGATACAATTTTAATATCCTGCAACTGTGAATGCTGAAATGACCATCCTGTCAATCTAAAAGAATTTTTCCTATGTACCTTGGAAATAAGTGTAGTAGACAGCTGTTGGATAGACACTTCTGCATACCTCTGTAAGATATACTTGGTCTAAAAATATAATACAATCTGCTGAATTAATTATTTTGTATCTAGATAATCTACCCAAAGTGAAAAATAGTGTATTAAGGCTGACCTTTATTATAGTGCAGATTATTTTTCACATCTGTTGATGTGTACTTTGCTTATCTAGGTGCTTTGATGTTGAATTCATATAGTTTCAACAATTAGAATTCTTTTAATTAAATGAGCATCATTCCATTATGTAATTATCTTAGTGTTTCTTGTTGCAATTCTTCAAAATTTTATCTGATATAAATAGAGCTGCAAACCACATAGAAGTTGAATCTATATTCATTCACCTTGTCTTCTCTTTGAAATGTGAAGAGAATCTCTTATAGTATGCATATCATTGGATCTTGCTTTTAACTTTATTATATTATTGTTTGTGTGTAGGACATATGTGAGTATGTGTGAGGCATGGTGTGTCGCTTTTAACTTTATTATATTATTGTTTGTGTGTAGGACATATGTGAGTATGTGTGAGGCATGGTGTGTCAATATGTGTGTGTGTGTTTGTGCATGCATGTAGTGGACAAATGTTTGATCAGCTATTGTTCTCAGTGACTTCACATTATTTTTTTTTTAAAAATTAGATCTTTACTAACCCCACATCATACAAAGGTCTGATCTCCAAAATATACAAAGAACTCACGAAACTAGACATTAAAATTCTAAATAACCCAATTAAAAAATGAGGTAATGTTCTGAACAGAGAATTCTCAACAGAAGAAGTTCGAATGGCCAAAAGATACTTAAGGTCATGTTCAACTTCCTTGATTTGTATCAGGGAAATACAAATCAAAAGAACTTTGAGATACCATGTTATACCTGTCAGAATGTCTAAAATCAAAAACACCAATGATAGCCCTATGCTGGAGAGGATGTGGAGTAAGGGGAACACTCATCCATTGCTGGTGGGAATGCAAACTTGTGCAACCACTTTGTAAATCAGTGTGGTGGTTTCTCAGGAAATTGGGAATCAACTTATCTCAGGATTCAGCAATACTGCTCTTGGGAATATACCCAAGAGTTGCCCAATTATACTACAAAAGCATTTGTGCAACTATGTTCATAGCAGCATTATTTGTAATAGCAAGAACCTGGAAACAACCTAGGTGCTCCTCAATGGAAGAATGGATCAAGAAAGTGTGGAATATATACACATAATACTACTCAGCAGTAAGAAACAATGGCATCTTGAATTTTGAATGCAGTTGAATGTCCGGCTTCCGATCCAGCCACCTCCACAGAAGGAGAAGTCCGCCCTTTTGAGTGTGGCAGGCCCTTGGAGAGAGCTTCCAATCTAGACACCCCCACCAGAGAAGTCAATCCTGTTGAGTGTAGCAGGCCCTTGGAGAGGGCTTCCGATTTAGCCACCCCCACCGGAGAAGTCTGCACTGTGGATTGTGGCAGGCCTTTGGAGAGAGTTTCCGATCTAGCCACCCCCACTGGAGGAGAAGTCTGCCTTTTTGAGTGCAGCAGGACCTTGGAGTGCTTCTGATCTAGCCACCCCTACCAGAGGAGAAGTCTGCCCTTTTGAATGCTGCAGGCCCTTGGAGAGGGCTTCCTATCCAGCCATCCCCACCAGAGGGGACCTAGGTTCCCAAAAGGAACTCAGCCTGCTTTTGGGCTGAGGTCCTGAGGGAAAAGAGGGCATATACAAAGCCACAGGGCATTGTGTGGTGCACTGAGCAGAGAAGCCCGTCCTTTTGAGTGTGGCAGACCCTGGGAGAGGGCTTCTGATCCAGCCAGAGGAGGCCTTCTGACCCAGATCCATATGGTCCTGAGGAGCTTGGCAGGTTCTTGGGCCAGCGAGGCCCCCTGATCCAGATCCATCAAGACCGAGCAAGTGGCCTCTATCGAGTACCAGTTGATCCAATAGGAGGGGAAAAGATGGGCAGGC
>JAQHUG010000086.1:2528555-2542610 GCA_028555095.1 Dicrostonyx torquatus
AGAGAGAGAGAGAGAGAGAGAGAGAGAGAGAGAGAGAGAGAGAGAATATTTATATTTGTAATTAAGGAGATGCCATGTAGCTGCTGAAGGAGAATGACATGCTAGAACCTTATCTGGTAAGCCATAGCTTCCTGGTGATACACAGAATAATAGAAGTGGATTATTTTAATATATAAGAGCTAAACAATATGAATCCTGAACTAATAGGCAAAGATGTGTTGTACTAATAGAATTTCTGTGTAATTATTTGGGTCTGGCAGCCAGGAAGCAAATGAACAGAAGTCTCCATTTAGATTTCACGAGTTCTCAAATTCTTTCCAGATCCTTGCCCTGATTCCTCCTCACCCAGCTTTGTATCTTCTGAGATATGGAGCCATCCACTTGAGCTTAGTTGACCTACCAGTGACTTCAAACCCTTGAAGGCAACAGATTCCATATTCCAGCAGCTATCAGCTGTCAATGACTCCTCAGCTAGAATCACACTTTATGTCTACTTCTTCTCTTCATACTGGTATTTAGTTTCCATTGAACTTGTCTGGGTGTTTCACCCGTTGTCACAGTCTCTGTGAGTTTATATGTTTTACTTTCATGTTGAGTCTGAAAATCACTATTTCCTTGTGGTCACTCTCTGCTTCTAGCTCTTACCTTCTTTTTTACCTACTCTTCATAACACTAAGTATCCTTCAGAAAAATCATGTGGAAGTATTCTATTGTAGAAACATGTTAAAGTACAACCCCCCACACACACAAGTGAGAGACAGGGAATTTAAATGAAGTTATAACAGGATGACAAAGCTGCAATTAGCTATCACAGACTAATAAATGAAAATACCCCATACAAAGAGTATTTCACCACTTTTGGAGTTGTTATCCAGTAATATCCCTTAGATCCCCAAACATTATAGACTATTGCCTATACTCTTGATTTTTCTATAGAAGCTGATGGTAAGCCGGGTAGTGGTGGTGCATGCTAAAAGCACTCGGGAGGCAGAGGCAGGCAAATCTCTGTGAGTTCGAGACCAGCCTGATCTACAATAGCTAGTTCTAGGACAGGCTCCAAAGCTACAGAGAAACCCTGTCTTGAAAAACAAACAAACAAACAAAAAAGAAGAAGCTTATGGTAATTTCCAATTGCTGATCCTGGAGAGATTGCTCAGAAGTTAAAGATAACGTGCTTCTTTTCCAGGAGACATATGATTAATTTCTATTAATCTAGCTTCTATAATATGGTAAGGTGTTATGAATGTTACCAGAAGAGAATTGTTGTCATGAGTTTTACCCATCTGTGATCAAAATTATATGAAATTCTCAGAGAATTAATAAAATTGTGTTTAAAACGGATGATAAATGAAGAGGCATTTGTTATGCTATCTTGGTGAAAGAGATGAGCATTTTCTCTTTAACCCTCATAATATTAAACTGTTTTTCAGAACAAGAAATTTCTACTTATCACAGTATGTTGGACACTTTTTATGTCAACATGACATATCTGTTGTGGTTATCTGAAAAGAGGGTACATCAATTGAGAAAATGTGTCTAAAAGATTGGCCTGTAGGCAAGACTGTGGGATATTTTCTTAATTTATAATTAATGTGGAAGTGCTTAGCCTATGTTGGGCAGTGTCAAAAACTGGCAATTTTTTCATAAATTGTATGAGATTTAAGTAGGAGAGCAGATTATAGGGAATCAGTATTCCTCCATGGTTTCTGCTTCATCTTCTGCCTCTAGGTTTATGCCTTGAGATTCTCCCCTGGCTTCTTTGAGGATGGACTATAAGCTTTATGATAAAATAAATGAATTCTTCACATTGATTTTAATCATGGCATTTATTTATTTTCTTTTTTGTTTTTTTTTCTTTTTTTCATTTTTTTATTGTTAAAAGAAAAATTTACATTTACTCCCCTTTTCCCAGGCCCTCCCTCTCCCTCACTAACCCACAGCCCTCCCACTGCTTCCTTAAGATGGGGCAGGGTGCCCTGCCCTGTGGAAAGCCCAAGGCCCTCCCCCCTCCATCTCGGTCTAAGAGGCTGTGCATCCATATAGAATAGGTTCCCGAAAAGCCAATACATGCAGAAGAGATAGGTCCCTGTGCCATTATCATTGGCTTCTCAGTCAGTCCCCATTAGCAGCCACATTCAGAGAGTCCGGTTTGGTCATATGCTCATTCAGTCCTGGTCCAGCTGGATTTGATGAGCTCCCTATAGATCAAGCACACTGTCTCAGTCCTGACTTCCTTGCTTATCTTCTCCCTCCTTCTGCTCTTCCACTGGACCTTGGTAGCTCAATCCCTTGCTCTGATGTGAATGTGGGTCTATGGCTCCATCTCCATCCATCATGCAAAATTTCTATGGTGACGATCAACAATGTAACCATGGGACAAGGTCAGTTCAGGCACTATCACAGCAATAGAAAGGTAGTTAATACAGGCAGTTGTTTAATAATTTTTACATTTCTTTTGAACCTCACTGAATACTAGATTCTTCAAGTGCTATTTCCCCGACAATTTAAATGATGATGTCTGAATGTAGAATCATTCTTTCGTTTTTGAAATAACTTATTTTGACTACTTTTATTCATATGTTTTTTTCTGTTGCTTTAAAGTATTGCTAAATTTGATTACATGTAATTATGTTGAAATTTTATAAGGGTATAATAGGTGATGGTATATAATTTTGTGATATACTATGCTTGATCTTGGTATTATCCTGGTTTCAAGGAATGCATGAAGTATTATTGCTTCCTCTTTGAGTAGTGTAATGAATATTATTGATTTTCATTATAAGTTCGGTTGGTGTAGGTGGGTCCTTCTGTATTTCCGTTGTATTCATTGGTTGAGTAAAGATACTGCCTCAGCTTTCTGAAAGGGCAGCCCTTAGATGGGCAGAGTAGACAAAACGAAAGGCAGTGAGAGAGAAGGCACTGGAGCAGACACCATGTTTCTCCAGCCCAAGATGGACTTTGGTTAGAACCTTCCCGGTAAGCCATGACCACATGGTGATACACAGATTACTAGATATGGATTAAAATGATGTGCAAGAATTAGCCAATAGAGGCTAGAACTAATGGCCAGGCAGTGTGCTAAATGAATCCAGTTTTTGTGTAATTATTCCGCGTATAAGCTAGCCAGGACCAAAAGCATGCCCGAGGCTGGGTGCCAGCGGGGACACAGCCGCCCCTCATTACTACATTCGGTAGATTTCAAATGTGACTCATGTTTTCTACACTGGAAGTTCCTGGTGAGGTCCTCAAATTCAACATCATCAATAACATCCATGAACATCCAATCCAATATATAATGATGGCATCAGAGCCTCTTTGGTGTTTTGTGATGAAGCTGTGGAAAAGTTCAATCTGAGGAATAAAATATGACTGAGCAATACACATCTCAATCATCTCAATTGTCAAGATCAGGGAAGACAAGGAATGGTGAAGACACAGCAGAATACAAAAGTGACATGGAAATTAAAGGTCAATAGGGTTTCCCTAGAAATGCTACTGGGAAGCAGAAAATCCATTAAATATTTAGTAAACCCAACTAAATTATTTGATTTAATACTTGTCTTATTGTCTCTATTACTGTAATAAAACACCATGATCAAAAAGCAAGTTGGGGAAAAAAGGGTTTACACTTCCAGATCATAAGTTCATCATTTTAGAAAGTCAGAATAAGAATTCAGGAAGGGCTGTGACCTGGAGGCAGGAGCCGATGCAGAAGCTATGGAGAGTAGATGTTTACTGACTTGCTTCCTCTGGCTTGCTCAGACTGCTTTTGTATAGAATCCCGGAGTACCAGTCCATAGATGGCAACAGCTCTTATATGTTGTTAAGTAGGGCAGGGTATCCTGCCCTCTCTTAAGGAAGCAGGGGAAGGGAGAAGGGGTAGTGGGGGAGTGGGAGGGGACTGGGGGAAGGGGACAAAGTGTAAATTTTTGAATGAAAAAATAAAAGAATATATAAAAATAGAAGATACAAATAAGGAATATCTAATATTATAAAATAAGATATCTGTCTTGGTAAATTAATATCCCTACATCTTATGTTTATTTCTGTGAATTCTCCACTAAAAGCACCATGGTAAGAAGAAAGCATTAAAAAAAAAAACAGAGAGAAAGAAAAGGCCTTAGGGCTGAATCTTATGGAGGCATTTCCTCCATTCAGGCTTCTTCCTCTCTGATGACTCTATCTTTAGTCAAGGTGACCCACAAAACTAACCAGTACAATCCTAGTGTTTAAGGTTGGCTTCTCCAATTATTCTATAGATATTTAATGAACAGAAGTAAGGAGAATTTGACTGGAGGTTACACAAAATTTCTCTATAGTCTTAGACTTTAAGTTTAAGACTTTCAAAATGTAGAAATATTTTGCTTTTAATCATAATGACTCAGGGTTGAATATTTTAGTGTTTTCTATTTAAAGACAGTTTTTAATCCACCAGTTGTGAGATACAATTCATCTTTAGCAATTCATGTTAAATATCAGACAATCACAGAGAAAAGGGGAAGTAAACTTGGGTAACATTGAATAACTGAGAATGGGATTAAAGAAGGCTCCAAGGGCAGTGACTTTGAGGTGTATAATGAAGACTCACATTTTGGATTTATTCAGTGGTAGAAGACTAACGATGGTCTTGGAATGTACAAGATTTGAAAGAACAGGAAATACAATGCAGATTTTCCTATATAGCCAAATGCATGAATAAACCATATATAAAATACACTCAGGAAGTCCACTAACAATAAAACATCATGTAGGTAATAAAATATCTAGAAAATATAGAAAAAGATAATCATAGCTGCAGGAGCTCACTTGCCTTCAGCCAATAGCTTTTAAGATACCAGCCCACTGGGCGTGGTTTTCATTTTAAAAAGCAACAGCAGTGCTCCACTTACTCTCTTGCTTCTGGCTCCTGTTCTGACTGCTAGACTCTGTTTCCTGTTTGCGATCTGTGATTTGGGACATTGATCTGTAAGTTTTATCCCCTCCAATAAATAACCCCTTTCTAATCAAACTGGTGTAGGATTGTTTTGCTTCATTCAATCATTTGGAGTAGACATTTTTGCATTAGAAAATATTCTGTGCAATTGAAATAGTGAATATAATTTCAGGAATTCTAGTTTCATTTGGCAAAAGTCAGAGGTATTTCAATGCTTTAAAAATGATGGTCAAAATGCAATTATTGTCAATAGGTTTTTCTTCTGAAGCAATTTTGTATATCAGTTGATGTTATATGAATGCTGAAAGGTTTATGAAAGTGTGGATATATTCTCTTCTCATTCTTATCATTCTTTCTCTTAATAAAACACTAAGGTTGAACTTGAAAAACCTTCCATTTTTCTACTTTTGTGGTGATTTCTTCAACTTTATTTTGTTTTTAGAAACTGTAATAATCTTAAATATTGTTCCAGAAGAAATATTGTCTGGATTTTACCAGGACTGACATTTTCCTGATGTCATTAGGAAGGCATAGCAGATGATTAATGGAATTTTCTTTCTATGGAATGCTCTTGCCTTTCAGTTTTGTTTTAGTATATCTCACAGATTGAGAGCTATTAACTTATTTCTTAAATCCTACAAACTATGACATCAGCAGCAAGAAACAGATTGTTGCTACTCATTGCCAGCTGAGGTTCATGTAGAGCTCATGGTCCCTGTCTTTCTTACCTTGAAACTGGTACCTACTTATATGGGCTCTGTTTAGTTTATCATATGTTTGAAAAGTTACAGAAAGTATGCTATGTAACTTGACCCACAGATCTGGAATTAAGAGCAGGGAAAGGAGGTGTGTTTGGGGCCATAGAAAGAAGGGGAAGTTGGGTTGGAGACTTTGCTAGATGAACAGGAAAATTTTTACCTCCATGAAGAAACAAGCCAATGAGGAATTACTAGGGCCAACAGCATGATTAGAAATACAAAACCTTGCTCATCCTGTTGTTGCCCTGAGTCATAGGGATCCTGAAGCTTTGAGTCTGCAGGACAGACTCCTTCACATGCTCCAATAAATCATAGATGGGGTGGGGTGGATGTTGGGGTGGGCCAATTCATAACCCTGGTTCTGGGTTCAGGTATTTACAGGGCCGGTAAGTCTGCCAGCTCTCCCTTACTTACCCTCACTACCAGGGTGAACTCTCGAGAATTGCCCTGGCTAGTTCACCTCTTGCAGCAATGAACAAGGAGCATGGCCAGTTTCCCCACTCTGATGTCCTCAAGGTTCTCACACAACTATGCCTTCAAGGCCAGTTCTACCATGTTACCCAGGTATGGTATAGGGTCTACTCTCCTGGGTGCTGAAGGTGACAGGTACCACTTACCCTTTCTTATGACCACTGTTATCATCTTAGGGCCAGCTGTTTCTTCTGCCTCAGGAGTTCCAGTAAAAGCACAGCATCAAGAATGCAGCAGAAATCAGAGACTTTGACCCAGAACAATGAAACTTTGCAGTGAAGAAGTAAAGATAGATGGATAAAAGGTGTACCGACTGACGCACTGTTTTGCACTACAGCTTCTGTGACAAGATTGATTTTTCCTTTCCTTTTTGTCTTTTTCTTCTTTTTTTTTTTCTTAAATTTTGTTGTATTTCTTTCGGTGGGAAGAACAGAGGGTGAATACGAAGGGACAAGGAAATGAATGGGATAGAGACACATATGTGAAAGACACAAAGAATAAATAAAAAGAAAGTTAAAAAGGAAAGAAATACAGAAACTACACTTCGGTGCCAAATGGTTCCAGCTATTGTTTTTCTCTAAGCAGATACACAGCTCAGCAAAATCATGTACTTCCTACTTCAGTTTCACTACTTCGTCTCCATTACTCTTACTGTGAAATGGATTTCTCTCTCTCTCTCTCTCTCTCTCTCTCTCTCTCTCTCTCTCTCTCTCTCTTTTTTCAGTGACATTTACAGTGAGTCGTCCCATTGTTGCATCATGCATGGTCAGCTCCTTCAGGTCTTTTGCACTTAATAGGTGGTACCTTCCTATTTTCACTGTATGGCCCTTTCTTTTTAACAAATTATTGGAGACTCAATCACATGGAGTATATCCTGACTATTTTGTAAATTTAGAGCAACAGTTTGCTTGGAAATTTAAAGAACTAGCAATTTAGATTAATAGTTTATACAACTTCTAAAATACAGAAGATACAAGTGTGGCTTTCTTTGACAGCAGTGAAATAATCTTATTTGTGAACAATGGGGACAAAACATGTTCTTGGAATATTGCAACAATAGGTTCCATTTCAAAATATCTTGTTATGGGTTGCCATGTGCTCAGTTTCTGTCTCTGTGGATTTCCCCATCATAAGTGGTGGATGGAGGATGGGCTGGGGGAAGGGTAGGCACGGGAGAAAGGGAAGGGAAAACTGCATTTGGTATGCAAAATGAATAAAAAATTTAAAACAAAAATTCTAGTTATAGCTCAAAAAGAAATTAGAATTTATGAAATGAATAAATAAATGGATATATATTCATGCAATGCAATATAACAATGTAAACAGGAACTCACACTAAGAATGTATGAATATGGCTTAGAATTTAACACCCAACATGGAGAAGAACAAAAATATACTGCTGTGTTTTGTATGATAATATTTATGTACAGTAAATTAAAAATCACACATGGAAATATGTACAGAGAATGTGAATATGCATATTTAATTATATAAATGTGGTGTTCATATTAACAAATGACTGGGAGGATATTCCGCAATTTCTTTCTTTTTGTGCAATGAAAATTGATTTTATTGTTATCAAATGGTCTGAAGTTTCTTTTATTTGTATTTAGAATTTCATATATGAGCACTGTATTTATTCCTCTCTTTCTCATCTACATCTCCCTGTATTCACCAGCTCATTCTCAAACTCATGACCTGTTCTTCTACAATTATTACTACTGTTGTTGTTAAGCATGCACATATGTGTGTTAAACATCTCCAGAGTATATGTGTTTAGAGTTTGTCACTAAGATTGAACAATGTCCAAGGGAGTTCATCTCTTAACATCCACTGATACCTGTATCTTTTCAGCTAGAAATGGGACCTCACAAAATGTCCTGCATCTATATTGGACTGTCCACTGGTGTAGATATTATGTAGGTCTTGTATTATAAAATAAGGAATGGAATCTATCAAGGTGGATCTATGTATGTTTTTCTTAGGGTCCACCTTGTTACTTAGCTTCTCTAGGGTAATGCAATATATATTTAATATCCTTTGCTTTACATCTAGTATATGTTTGTGAGTGAATATATACCATGGTTATCTTTCTGGGTCTGAGTTAACTCACTCAGGAATTTTTTACTAATTCCAATCATTTTGATGCAAATTTCAAGGTATCATTGCTTCTTACCACAGAATAGTACTCTTTTTTTTTTTTTTTTTTTTACCCATTTTTGATTGAGGAACATCTAGGTTGTTTCCAGTTTCTGGCTATTACTAATAATGCTGTTATGAACACAGTTAAACAAATGTCCTTGTCATTTGATTCAGCTTTCTTGGGTATATTGCTGGATCCAAAGGTAGGTTGATTCCCAATTTTCTGAGAAACCCATATTAATTTCCAGATTGGTTTTACAAGTTTGCATTCCGACCAGCAATGGAGGGGTGTTCCCCTTACTCCACATCCTCTCCAGCATAAGCTATCATTAATGTTTTTTTTTTAAGGAGTCTTTATTTTTTAAGATGTATTTATTTATTATGTATACATTGTTCTGTATTCCTGCAGGCCAGAAGAGTGCACCAGATCTCATTATGAATGGTTGTGAACTACCATGTGGTTACTGGGAATTGAACTCAGCACCTCTGGGAGAGCAGCCAGTACTCCTTAACTCTGAGTCATCGCTCCAGCCCTCATTGATGTTTTTTATCTTAGCCATTCTGACAGGTATAAGATGGCATCTCAGAGTCGTTTTGATGTGCATTTCCTTGGTGGCTAAGAATGTTGAACATTTTCTTAAGAGTCTTTTGGCCACTTGAGATTCTTCAGTTGAGAGTTCTTTGTTCAGTACTATACCACATTTTTAAATTAGATTAATTGGAATTTTAATGTTTAATTTCTTGAGTTCTTTATATATTTTGGAGATCAAGCCTCTGTCTGATATGGGGTTGGCGAAGATCTTTTCCCATTCAGTAGGCTGCCTTTTTGTCTTATTGGCTATGCCTTTTGCTTTACAGAAGCTTCTCAGTTTTAGGAGGTCCCATTTATTTATTGTTGCTCTCAATGTCTATGCTACTGGTCTTATATTTATAAAATGGTCTCCTGTGCCCATACATTGAAGACTTCTTCTCACTTTTCCTTCTATCATGTTCAGTGTGGTCAGATTTATATTGAAGTCTTTAATCCATTTGAACTTGAGTTTTATGCATGGGATAGATATCGATTTACTTGCACTTTTTTATATGTTGATATCCAGTTTTGCCAGCACCATTTGTTAAAGATCAACCCAATGTTTCTAAAAAGAAAGCTGATAAAATTTTTTCATAAGCCCAAGTTAATTTTTGAAATAGAATTAATTTACTTAGTAGAATCTGCTTATGAATTTTTGTGGTTAACACTATCAATATGCATTTCAAAATTGGAAAACAGGAGTTTTGTCCAGAAAACCCAAATCCATGTTTTGTTTTGTTTTTTAAAGACATGTTCAAGCTCCTTGCCTTAGGATATTATTGTTGCGAAATACACAGCACGACCACCGAATTTTCTTTTAGTTTTTCAAGACAGGGTTTCTCAGTGTACTTTTGACTGTTTTGGATTTTATTTTGTAGACCAGGCTGGCCTTGATCTCAAAGAGATCCACCTGCCTATGTTTTGCAAGTGATGTAATTAAAGGCTTCCACCACCACTGCCCAACCCATGGCAACTCTTAACAAAAGATATTCAAGATGGAGGCAGGACAGAGAAGAGAGCAAGGAAAGAGATATTTTGATTGTGGGAGCAATTATGGGGCTAGAAAGAAACCTGACACTAGAGAAATTCCCAGGAATCCACAAGGATGACTCCAGCTAAAACCTTAAGCATTAGAGAAGAGTGTGTCTGAATATGCCTTGCCCTATAGTCAAATTGGTGAATATGTTAAATGTCACCATAGAACCTTCATCCAGCAACCGATGGAAACAGAGACAGGGGCCTACAGTGGAGCACTGAACAGAACTCCCAAAGTCCAACTGAAGCATGGAATGAGGGAGAATATGAGCAAAGAGGAGAAGACAATGATGGAAACACCCATTGAAACAGTTTACCTGAGCTAATGGGAGCTCACCAATTCTAGTAAGACAGGGAAGGAACCATCATAGGTCCAAACTAGTCTTTCTGAATGTGGTTGACAGTTGTATGACTGGGGCAGACTACAGGGACACTGGAGTGGGACCAGGATTTATTTCTATTGCTTGTATTGGCTTTTTGGGAACCTAGTCTCTTTGGATGAATACCTTGCTCAGTCTAGATATATTAGAGAAGGCCTTGGACCTTTCTCAAAGGAGTGTGTCTTACGCTTTCTCAGGGGTGAATGAGGGTTGGGGGTAGGTGGAGGAAATGGGAGAAGGGGAGGGAGTGGGAACTGGAATTGGTATGTAAAATGAAAGAAAGATGGTGTATTTTCTTTAAAACAAAATAAAATGAATGAAAAAAAGATTGGATTCTATTCTTTTACTTATAAAATAGTAATATAGCTCTTCTCTTTAAAATATTTCTATGTTTAAAATGTACAAATAATAAGTAAAGTAATTTATATTGTTTAATTTATATACCTGTTTATATATCTATGTGTGTCAGTTTGTCTATATGTGCACTCTCTCTCTCTCTCTCTCTATCTCTCTCTCTCTCTCTCTCTCTCTCTTTCTCTGTGTGTGTGTCTCTGTGTGTGTTTGTGTATGAACATGCATATGGAGAACAATGCAGGTCATTAGATGGCCTGGAATTGGAGTTACAGGGAATTGTGAGATACCATGTGGTGCTGGGAATCAAACCCATTTTCTCTCCAAGAGCAGCAAGTACTCTTTACCATGAGTCATCTCTTCTCCCTGTTCTCTATATGTTTTCAGAAGACATCATTGTCTATATTTCTAAAATAAAACATTGTTTTCTGAACTGGGAGGTTGTGTTTTGGGCTAGACTGGTTGTTGAGTAGGATCTCAGGATCCTTCTGTCCCTGCTCCCTCCCTACACTAGCATTACAAGTAAATGCTGTGGTGCTCACTATTTATATGGATGATAGGATCCAAAATCAGGCCCTAATTCTTCTCAATCATGAATTTTCCCCACTGAGCTATTTCCTCAGCTGTGGTCATCATTGTTTCTCATATAAAAATAAATGGTAATCTGATGGACTCTTCCTTTGTGTGACAATGAGCTTTTTCTTTCTCGCTGCTTTTAAGATTCTCCATTCAGTTTCTGGACATTTAGTTGTAATTTGTATTTCAGTAATATTATGCATAGCCTATTTTGAGTTTCAGGCCTTTAGTCCAATTTAGAATTCTTTTGGTGATTATGTTGTCACTAGTCTCTCTAAACCTCTCACTCTAAACTTCTCATTCTCTATCCTTGAGTATCTCACTCACAGATTATGTCTCTCTGTGTGTGTCTGTGTCGATGTGAATGTGTGCATATGAGTGGGTACGTGAGTATGTATGTGTATAAGAGTGTTAGTATGTGTTCACATCTCTGTGTATGTATATGTGTGCACATATGTGTATTTGTATGTGTTTTAGGAGGCTGGTCATTCATTGCTCAACCACCCTGAATCAAAGTAATCTCTTCAAAACTGTATTATTTAAATCAGTGCTTGGCCAATCACTTAAATGTATTGCTAGCTAGCTCTCACATCTAGAATTAACCCATTTCCATTACTTTGTATTTTATAACAAGGCTTGTGGCCTACTGGCAAGGTTCCAGCTGGCAGCTTGTGTCTTTCCTCTCTGGCGGCTCCATGGTGTCTCTCTGACTCTGCTTATTCTCTCTATATGTATCTCTTCCAGCCTGGCAATGTTCTGTTAAGCCATTGGCCAAAAGCAGCTTCTTTATTCATTAACCAATGAAAGCAACACATAGACAGAAGGACTGCCCACACCATATGTGCATTTGTGTATGTGTGTTTGTGTGTATGTGTGTGAGAATATGTGTGTGTCTGTGTGTGTATGTATGTGTGTGAGTAGCTATGTGTGAGTATCTTTGTGCATGTGTAAATTTGAGTATGTTTGTGTTTATACCTTTGTAAGTGTGTGTGTGTGTGTTTGTGTGTATATGCATATTTGTATGTGGTAGCATGCCATGTATATCTCAGACTATGTTCAGTTTTCATTACTCTTCTTTCTTTTGATTTTCAGTGTGGTTTCAATGCCTTTTTTAATATGCTTATTTTTTACTTTATTTGGTCATTTGTGCTCTTGAATCTTTCAAATTAGTTTGTAATTGTGTCTATAGCACTTTTCAACTTTAAATAAATTTCTAATTAATTAAGAAATTCCTTATTGTCTCATTTTTGCCTATTTCCCCCTATTTACGTTCTTTCTTATCTGTGATGCTCACTCTTTCACAACATCTAAGAGAAGTGGTCCTTCATTTTTCATTGCATACTTGATCTGGGTTTTCTTAGAGATAATCTTGGCATTTTAATTGTACCTTATTTTCTCTTTCCTTTATGTATCTCAAAGGCTACATTATGTTTACTTTGGAACTCAAATTCTTCCTCCTTCCCTATGTGGGCTTGTTTCTTCTGATTGCTGTGTGATCCCCATTTCCCAGGGGTCAAGGGGTGAAAAGATGTGGAAGCAGCTACACAGACTCTGAGGGATTCCAATACAAAATCTCTTTATTGTAAAAAGATTAGATTTCTTTATAGGATTAGTGAAATTATACTACCACAGGAACATTTTTGGTTCATTCTTTTGAAACAGGCAGTCACTACTGGTGTGTCATGAATGGGTAGGTATATGGTGTATGTGTCATTAGTTACCATGCTTTTGGTTCACTGACAGGTTGTTTCGGCAAATTTTGATTATTCATTGTGAGTTTGCATATGCTTCTTTCTGCTTGTAATATTGCTTTGCCTTATCTCACTGTTTTTATTTTATTTTTATTGGATGACCTAGTGAGAGTTGTGAATTTTTTAACCCCGTCTCACCTCAGGGACATCCCAGCATTTTGGGCTGTGCCTGTCTTAGGTTGACCTGTCAGCATGGCTCTTAATCATATTTTACTACCCCTCCTCAAAGGGTTCGGTCCCTGAAAGGTCCCAAGAAGTTAGAAGCAATGGGAGACTTTTAGGAGGACTAAGGCTTTAAATGACCTCCTGTATTTGCATTAGGCAAGCATGGACCACCTCTTTTGGAAGTTTTGGTATAGCACACTCCATAGCCATTAACACCTAGAGTCTATAGTCAGGATGTTAACTGTTGAAGACAGTGATGCAGAAATATTATAGATATGACCCTCCCATAAGGTACCATGCAACAATTAGAATGCTGGTTCAACAGGAATTTTATGTGACCCACACTTGGCCAAAAACCTGTGGTAGAAACAAATTTTCAATGAATGAATGAAAATGCTGAAGGAGGAGCCTAGCCTGTTCCAGAAAAGACAAGTACACTGTCATAGTCATAGTCATAATTAGGCAATGTACTTTGTGGTTGAATGTTAGTGGCATTCCTGGCAGCCCCATATGTGATCTGATATCTGATATGTGCCAGGACTTTCCTCTGGACTGTAATCTTGAAGTGTTTGTATTTTGTTTGGGAGATGTAATCTTTGGGGACTTTAATTTTTGCAAAAGATAGTATTTTGCATCCTTGTGCGGCACAGCAGCTATCTGAGAAAATATTTAGAGGTTTTGATTGGGTCATTTTGAATACCTTAAAGACAGCAAATAACTCCCCTAGTTGTCCTGATCCAGGATATGGTTCGGTATAACTCCCATTATTATTTTTTTTATTTTATTTTCTATCTGGGACTTCACTGTGAATACCTGGGATCCCCTCTAGAGACAAGTCTCTTGCAAATCTTAAAATGACTCCCGTTAATGTAGATATCTTATTCCCTTCTCCAATATCCACCCTTCCTCCATCTCCACCCTC
>JAQHUG010000086.1:2544157-2590350 GCA_028555095.1 Dicrostonyx torquatus
ATGTAAAACCCCAGTGGCACAGACAATAAGAACAACAATAAATAAATGGGACCTCCTGAAACTGAGAAGCTTCTGTAAAGCAAAGGACACAGTCATTAAGACAAAAAGGCATCCTAATGAATGGGAGAAGATCTTCACTAACTCCCATTATTATTAACACAAGATTAGATTTACTGACATCTATAAAGGCTATAGTGGTGTAGGGGGATGACAGTTTTCATGGTGTGATATATTTTTTATCTTTAATTTTGAAAGGTGGAGGGCAGAAAGTTGCTTGTCCTTACAAATGATTATCAAGCATGCCCATACTGCTTCTAGCAATCACTTTGAAACAGATTTCCTCTCTAAGTGGCTTGTTGTTTTTCCTGTTTTTTTTTATGACAATATCTCTTCAGTCTATATCTATAACTGCAACTCCTAGGTCAGGGAGTACACCAAGTACCACAAATGGCTACTGATTTCCCTGAAGGGCAGCAAATGGCTTATTTTTTGTAGACTGTCCAAGGAAGTTGGCTGAGCACATAGAAACACCCTGTTGCCACCTTGGCTCTGGAAGAGGACCTAAAGTTGTTCCACAATGATGTTAAGCTAGATCACAAAGACACCAAAATCTCTATGAAGGTTGGTTCTATTGCTGTTAAATTAACTTAGCAGAGAGAACAAATGTATTGGGGCTTTTAAATGGCATCATTATGCTTCTGAAATCAAAGAAATCTGCCTAGTGATTAAGAACAAGTTTACCTTAACCATTGCAAACCAAGGCACACCATTTACCTTCATACACCAGCAGTGTGAAGCCATTGTCCAGTCTATCATTCATATGAGGGACTGCTGGGAGTTTCTACAATCTCTTGCCCAATGATAGCCCTTTGGAGTATTAGGTCTTTGGATGAACCTTGGGACAATCCATAAGTAAGTAGCTAGACCATCCATGTCCCCAGCAAGTATGGTCTGGTGGGGCAAAATTATCATCTTTATCTAGTTTTGCATTGAGCAAGACATTGACAGAAACTGTAAGGGCAGAAATGGGCCTGTTCTGTGCGTCAATATCATGGGCAGATAAGACCCCCTTATGAATATTCTCATTTCTAACTGGTAAGATGACATTATGGGTGATGGTGTTGAGCCCCCACCCCCATGTTACCTATTTAATACAGATAACCTTGGTAAGGCCAGATGGGATGCAATGTTCAGCAGCATTGGTGACACAGGTCAAAAATTTAGGAAATGATTCCATAGTCTGCTGGACAAGATTGTGGAAATAGCTTACACTGTCTTGGGACTTACAAAGTGTGAGGGCTTTCCTTTAAGGCTAGGTCAGACACTTGTTGGTAAAAGGTATGCAGCCCAGTCATGGTTTGTGATTCAGGATCAGTGCATTGTCCACAAACAGTAAGCTTGTTGAGGGTGACATTAAATTCAAATTGTAAGTTTTTAAGGGCTTGTGTTTCTGCTGCATCATCAAAGGCTGAGCACCACTGGAGGAAAACTGAGGGGTCAAGAACATCATTTAATTAATCCTAATGGTTTGAAGCTGCATGTCCTATTGTCTGAGTACCTATAGGAGGGTCCTCCTTTATTTCTGTTGCTTTCATTGGTTAAGTAAAGACTCTGCCTGGCTTGTAAGATAGGTCAGCCCTTAGGTGGGCGAAGTAGACAGAACGGACGTTCTGGGAAGAAAGGAAATGGGAGAGCCGCCATGATCCTGCACCCAAGATGGACATACCTTAGAACTGTCTGGTAAGTCACCATCTCGTGGTGACATGCAGACTTTTATAATGGGTTAATTTAGATGTGAGAGCTAGCCAAGAAAAGGCTAGAGATAATGGGCCAGGGAGAGTTTAAATGAATACCCAGTTTAGACTGGGCGGGAAATAGGCTTACCGTATTTCTCTTACATGGCGTACCTTGAGTTTTTAAAAGCTGCTTAGCGTTTTAAGAACTGCTCCTGTACATTAAAGAATTACAGATACATAATAAGACAGATTCAGACATGAAAGACCTCTATGGGTCATACTGTTAGATAAATTACATAGACTCTGGAGAGAGAAGAAATAAGATAAACAATGCCTTTAAAAAAAAAAGGTAAAGTCTTTAAAGAGATAGACTACAGATAGTTATAGATTAAAAAATAAATAAGCCACGTAAAGATGGAAAATTCACGGAATGTCTGGATTATGTATTTTATTGTGTTTTCTTTAAATTTCTTGATTGTGAAGGAGCTAACTTCAGAAAGATATCTCATTATATGGACTGCCAAGCTAAACCACCATATATGTTTTCAAGGTATTATGACTTCAAAATATGGGTCTAAGGATAAGATGCTTTAGAAAGGTTCTTCTTTTGTTTTCACAGAGGATAAGAACCCATGGATTTCTTCTATACCAATCTGGTATGATAGACCACGCCCTCCTGAAACATTGCCATGAACAACTTCAGAAAATTACTTCACTCATCTGCTGACTGAGATGAACCTGCCACACAGGTTATACCATGAAAGACCTAATTAACATCGCCCCCATACAGCAGGAAGAAGTTTGGAGAGAGATAACTCGAAATAAGGATAATCAGGGTAAAATCGGTAAGCCTAACACACCCCTACAAGGCTCCCAGCTTGCTCCTGGCCCTGCTGCTGCTGGGAGGCACATAGATAACAAGGACAACATCACTGGATCTTCCAGACTCTGCAGGAATGGATACACCCTGAAATGCTCAAGCACATCGAAAATGGACTGGAACCACAGATGTTGGATCTGTTACTAAGTTTCCTCATACAGTGACAAATGCAGGTGCTTGTCCTTGTATTGGAAGTTGAAAGTGAAGACATAGTCACCTCGTCTTTTTTCATTGTGATGTACCAGCAAAACACGATGGGAGCCAGTGCCTCCTTCCAGCACTGATAGGGCAGCCTTGAGTCAAGAGAGTACACCATGGAACCAAGGATGTCGCAAGAGGGACTGATCACCCTCAGTACCATATGACTCTCCTGGAACAGAAATAACCCTGTGGCTGCTTCCGGGGAATCCAGGGGAGGGGAGGGGGTTGAAAGGGGATGAACTGTCCTCCTGGGGGCTCCATTCAATGGGAATGTGAGGGGGCAATTCTAGAGGAAGCAGTTCCATTGAGTCAAAGTGGGATGCAGCAATGGAGGCAGAACTAGGGGAGAAGGACACTGATGGCCAGTCAGAAAGACTCCCATAAGCCCCTCTTGACAGGCAGTCATTACTCTCACTGGGTCCCAGCAGCAGATCATGGTTGGGCAGAGTGTCTGGATGATTCAGGCAAGGCAACTCCAGGCTGTCTGTGTTATCCTTTGTGAGGAAGGAGGTCCCAGGGACAAGGGGAAGGGTCATAGGATGGGGACTGATAGCAGGGCAAAGTTGTGGGCTTAAGCACTTTTGGATGTCAGACACCCAGGCCTTCACATGAAGTTCAGCAGTTGTCTTCAGAATGTACACTGAAGGGCCTTCTATCATAACCACAAACATGTTCTCCCCGTCATGTATCTCTAGGACTACATGACATCTAGGTGATGTGAACATCAATGATAATATAACAGGGAATGCTGAGTCGGGCTGGAATACCTTGGGTGGTACAAAGAACTCTAAGTGACTTCCTCCTCCTCCTTCACTTTGGAGCAGTAGGCAACACCTGCCACTGAGGCTGCCCTCCTTCCCTTGAGGTCAGCCCAGTCACTCCTCCTCTATGACCCATTCCTCCTGGGTCAGGGGAAGCTTCTTCAGCCCCCATAAAACTGAGCAACTCTTCTCTCTGTACCATTTTTGTTTTGTCTTTCAAGGCTTCTCTTCCATGACATGCCATCTTCAGCCAATTCCCTACCAACTGTCTCAGCACCACCAGAGGAGTTAGAGTTGCTGTTTCCACCTAGGACTAGAGGGCCTGATGTGATCTCCAGAGGCCCAGTTGGGGAGGAAGTGTCAATAGCCCCTTGCCACTGCAGGATGCCTCACATAGAAACTGACTGAGCGACTCACTGAATGGTGGAAAAAAGTGTTTCTTAAGCTTCAGTTTTGAGGATATTGTAGAGGAGGAAGAGACTGAGGAAAGAAGGGGGCCAGTTGGGTACTTAGAAGATAGAGATGGGCCTAACACAGCCAGGGCCATGCCCAGCCTGGAACTGTCAAGGGACAAGTCATGTGGTAGTTCAGTCTCCACACCAGGGCTCAATGGGGCCAAGAGAGTTGGGAAGAGTGGGCCTGAGGCCTGAGCCACCTCAACTTTGAAGTGCTACATGAGCAGCTCAACAAAACTGTCAGAAAATGCAGCTTCTGCCCCAGGCTCTTCACTTAGAGGGTGGAAGGCAGGTAGAGGCAAAACCATCAGGCAAGATGCAAGACAGCAGGCCTTACATGGAAGTCCCAGAACTCTTGTCAATTTTTGGGAGGGAGTACTGGCAGTTCTGGTGGGGAAGGGAGAACCCCATCTTATGGGAAAGGAGCATCATTCATGATGGGTCAAAGGAGTAGCCTGTGAGGAAGATCAGCAAAGAAGAAAGTGGCTACAAGATTGAGTGGCAACAACTGCATCTTGGTCCCCATGCTCATCTCTAGGATCAAGCTAATGGAAGTAGCCACCATCTGAGCAGAATACTCCAATCCCAGAAGGGAAAAGGGATTCAACCACAACCAAAGCCTTCCTGTGAATTAGGAGACCAGCTATTGCCCTGATAGCTTTTAACTGGTGGTCAAATAATTGGATTAGTTGAGAAGAGAGACTAGGAGTAGAAGTCAAACCATCCACACTCCTAATAGTTGTCGCAAGATGGGTGGCAGGGTTCCTGCCGAGGAGTGGACTGTGTTCCTGGTGCCTGGCTCCCAGCCATGGGCCTGCTTTTGGCCCTGGCTAACTTATACCTGGAATAATTACACATAAGCTATATTCATTTAAATTCTGCCTGGCCCATTAGTTCTAGCCTCTTCTTGGCTTACTCTCACATATCATTTTAACCCATATCTAGTAATCTGTGTATTACCACGGGGTGGTGGTTTACCAGGAAAGATCCTAACCTAAGTCCATCTCAGGCTGGAGAAACATGGCATCTCTCACACTTCCCTTCTCCCCAGCCTTCCATTCTGTCTACTCCACCCACCTAAGGGCTGCCTATCAAAAGGCCAAGGCAGTCTCTGTATTCAACTAATGAAACCAACAGAAATACAGAAGGACCCTCATACACCAATAGTGGTTGGGACTCCTGATAAAACGAGAAAGCCTTCAGACAATCCTGGAGACTGGCCCCAAGAAAAAGTCATCAGTTTCTTTCAGGCCATGAGTGCAACTGATCCACAAGGACAAGGATGGAAGGGACAGTAGTGTTTGCAGACCGAGAGTGCTGCTTATAGTGACGGATTTCTGTGGTTTGTTGTGCCACAGCTGTATGCTCACACAGTGTCTCTGGACGAAAAGGACCTTTTTTTTTTGGGGGGGGGGTCCTTTACTGGTTCTACCTCCCGAATGGTCAGCCCTTATGTGGAGGTACTGGTATGAACCAAGTCACAATGGAGAGGTACTAACTAGGAAGACAAACAGGGGAGAGAAAAGAAAATGTAGGTATAGAAAGCCACAACTGACGAAGGACTTAGAACACAAAAATAAGAGTCAGCTCACTGAAAAAAGTCAAAGGTGTTGAACTCAACATGCTAGTGGAGAGTTAGCTCAGGGACAGCAGCTGGGAAAGTAAACAAGAAAGAAAAGTGCCCAGAAGAGGGTAAGGAGGACCCAAGAAGTGAGCAAAAGGAGAAGGTCCATCCATATTGGGTGCCAGTTGTAGTTGTTCAGTTAGGAGAGCAAGGGACTCTTAATCTCAGGGTCGTGTGTCTGAGCCCCACACTGGGCACCAGTTGTAGTGGTTGCAGGCTTGTTCCTGCTGCCTGCTGTGATATCCCTGTTTCCCTGGGTCAGGGTCTGAGAAGACAAAGAGGCACTGACACAGACTCTGAGAGATTCCATGCAGAAGCTTTTTATCATTAAAAGGTCAGGGGTTTTTATGGGGTTAAAGATATTAAGATGCTGCTAGAACGTTTTGACTGGTTCTTTTGAAACTGGCAGTCACTGCTGACATGTGATTAGCTAGGAGTGAGCACCACTAGTTAACAAACCAATGGTCTGCTGACAGGTATTTTTGGTCAATTTTCCTTATTTACTGTGAGTTTGCAAGTATGTGCTTGCTTGTGTTTGCACCATTGCTCTGCTTCAGGTTTTATTGTTCTTGATTGTTGAGGCTTATAAACATCTTTATTATCTTTGCCAATATTCTAAAACTAATTTTATTTATTCTCTTATTTTTGTCTCTGAACTCTTTTCTTTTACTCATACCTGCATTGTATTTAGACATAGAGTTATCTCTTTGAATTCTAAGTGATATATAAACAGAATAAAACAGAATCAAGCATAGAACTGACAAACCCCCTTTTTCAGTCTTATAGTATGCTATTACAGGAAGGTATTTCTTTAAACAGTATTTCCATGTACAGTTCTAATTTCTGTACTTTCACTTCATGCTTGACAACCCAGATATCAATAGATAGTGACACTTTGTTTTTTCCCAGATTGTTTTTTCATTGTCTGTGACTTAGAAAATGCATGGCAATTGAAATATAAACTTTTGTTTTCCTGAACTACCCAAAGAATTCCCAGGCTTCATCTAGGTTTTAAGAAGTTTACTTAATTTTTGTTTCAGTCATAATCTTTTCTCTTGGGTTGGCAATCTGGAAAATTCTCATTGTTGCTATGATTATTTGAACAATGCCCAACATTTTGCTCTCAGGGGAACTTCCAAGAAAGAAGGGGACATGGTCATTTCATGATAGTTGTTTGGAAACTATCATGACAGTTTCCAAACTGATAACAGGCAGAAAACACACACATACATTTTTGTGTGCAAGTCTGGTCTGTTCCCTCAGGAAATGGATTCGATATTATACCTAGCCTTGTGGTCTTGAAAAGGATGTCTTTATGAGAAGGACCAAAGCAAGCAATCACAACACAGCAGTTTTGCTATGTCTTAACATGACATTCATTTTATTGCTTAAATTTCTGACTGTTTTAAAAAGAACTTGAAAAAAGTTTCAACAATGCACATTTGTTAACATTTCTGTGAAATGCAAGGTTACTGTGGTAGATTCTGCTTTTAGGTTTAGTAAGTTAGGTAAACATATCCATGTACATTTCATCAATATTATTCTTTATTTGCATCCATATTTTAGCATTAGCTGTATTTATCCTGTGTTTGAATTTTAAGGCTTTTCTTTTAGGGTCACTGCTAATGGAGTAGAAGTACGGAGTGCTCCCTGATACTCCCTTACTACACCTTTCCATTCTTTCTCATTATCGGCAACCCCATCAGAGGTGGTGAGTTTGTTACAACTGATGAACCCACGCTGACATATCATGGTCACACAAAGTTCATAGCTCACATTAGTGTTCATTGTTGATGTTCTATGTCTATGAGTCTTGACAAATGCATAATTTATAGTAATGTGTCCACCATTGTATTAACATACTGAATACTTTCCCTGTCCTAAATGTCCTCTGTACTCTAACTATTCATTCTATGTATCCATTTTTAATTAACTATACTTTACCAGCAAAAGATCGGGAGCTTGCTTTATGACCTGTGCATGTTAAATGAGGGTTCCACAAACAATGCTGCTGTATTTGACCTCAAAGCTGATTTATTTTCTTTTGTATCTTAACTTAGCTATCACCATTTTATTTCATTTACACACATGCTTTAAAAACATTTTTACTCAACAAAATTTTATTGATTGAATGCAACTATCTGTCAGGTAAACTAATAGTGTTAGTGATAAAAAGATGCATGAGGTTTACTTTGTGTTCGGGTTTTATATTCCCAAGAGGTTTATAATATTTCTGTCAGCAATGCCCTTACTTTTGTAGGGTAAGCAGACAATTACAGTGTAGAAGGTCTTGTAATGGAATAAGCAGAAAACGTTGCTTAAAGGACTTCTCCGTATTTTATTAAATCTTAGGATTAACAGTGTCATAAAAATGTCATTTGAAAAAGAAAACATAATGGTGAGTTTATGCTTATTGGAACTGTGGAAACAAATACTGTGAATCCAGATTATTATAACTTCATGTCAGTCACTATGCTTTTGAAAATTTTACTTCATAATGTTGCAAGAATCACACATTTTAGCACTAGAAGATAACATTTCTTGTATATTATTACAATGTTGAAAGAATTAGAGTACCTTTATCTGATATGGCTTATTAATTGATTTATTTTGTGAAAAGCATATTAAATAGTAAGCATATTTCCTTGGATTGCATTAAAGTAATTTCATTCTTTTCATTCCTTTCTTCCATTTTTCCATCCTTCCTTTCTTTCTTCCTTCCTTTCTTTTGTTAATTCACTTGGAAATAGAACTTTTTTAAATAAATGAGCAATTGGGAAGGAGAGATGACTTAGCAGTTATGAGCACTTGCAGCTCTTAAAAATTACTACTAAGCACACGGCTGCTAAACACCAGTTTCAAAGAGTTTGATGACTCATTCTTCTAGTCTCTGTGGGTACCTCAATCACATACATTCAGGTAAAACACTCATGCACATGAAATAAAGACAATAAATAATTTAAAATAAATAAAAATTCTCCACATGCTTATAGAAAATTGTGTATAGAATTGAATTTCATCACATTTAGCATATGTACCCAATCCTTATATATTCTTATGAATCATTATTGAAAGATAGGCACATGAGTGATCATTGAAAGATAGTCACAATACTATCATTTAAAGAAAGAATTTAAGACATTAATTAAACTTTCTAATAGTTCTATGTACAGAGATGTTTTTTACTTAAGAATGACTAGAGTATTCTCTGTCTTAATTTGGTGTCTTAGTCAGTTCTTTAGATGAATTTGAAACACAGTGAACAAAAATAAATTTCTCCATAGAAATAATGTATTCTAAATAATATATTTTCTAAAAAAAAAGCACATTATAGAGTCTCTGACACATTTGTTTTATATAATACTTTGTTTTTTAATATGAAAATAATTAGTAGTGATAACAGAAACATACTTTCTATATCTTCATAAATTAAGAATAGTTCATGGAAACAGAGAATTGGATGTCCCACAACACACCCAGCTTTAGACAGCTGTGTCTGAACTTTTAATATGCCATGAAAAAGCTAAGTTTTTTGTTCAATTTTTTATGCTCAATAATGTGACTCTGTGAGTGACTGGTCTTGTGATTTGCACCTACAGAGGGTAAACTTATAACCACTCTTCCAGTTATAATAAATAGGAAATGGAATCCATGGTAAAGTGCTGCCTAAGTGTACAATACACAAGTATGAAATATAGTTACAAGAAGTCTGTATTTAGAACTACACGTTAAACATATATTTTACTTCTATGCAAAGAAAATTATTTTAGTTGAATACTCACTGGATAATTTTTAAAATGGGAATAATTTTTCTTTTAATTCTTTCTATTCTAGTCATGTTTAAGACTCATGATCTGATTACAATAACTATACTCCTCAGATGTATTTTTTTAGTTATTACTAGGAAATGCTCAGCTTTAAAACATGGCTGTTTCCATTAAACTACATCTCTAAACTTTAGCAGTACATGGGAATGTTTCTAATTGAATTCTAATGATGTGAGTCTTACAACAAAAAAACAAACAAAACAAAATCATCAGCTCTTTCAAAGTGAGGGTTAATTTTCTCAACATGTTAGGATGAGAAATACATAGATTTACACATCCCAGGTCTGGGTATTTCTGATGGTGTTCACACACTTCATTTCATCTAGAGAACTCTGGTGTAATAGCTCTGGATCGAGTCAGGACATGTTGTTGCTATTGGAGATGGTGTGTAGTAAGTGGTGGGCGAGAGCAGAGAAGTAGAGCACTGACTACTGCATTGGGGGTAATGTCTTGTCCAGGCCCCTTCCTGTATTTCCTCTTGCAATTTTTTGGTGACCTCAATGTGAACTTCTCTATTCTACCTCCTGAAATTTCACTTCCAAAAGATGGATCCTCTGAATCAATGAGTGGAAATAAAGATTTCTCCTTGTTAACAAGCTAAAGACAGATATTCAGTTACAATTAAACAAAGTGTGACTAATAAACAGAAAAAAAATGGAGCTCAGTTACTGCATAGCATTTATGACTTTAAACTACAATTTAGACTATATATTTCCTACTAATATGTGAACATTTCAATAGTCACATAGATTTTTATGTAAAAATGTATGTCAATTTATTGTTTGAGGATTTCATCCATCCTTCTCTTATGTTTCATCTAATTTATCTCCTATTCCCTACCATCAAACTTCCCCCTAATCCCACACCACCACTTTCCCCTCTCAACTTCACATACTTAGTGGGGCTAGTATGCACATGATTTTAGAGTTTTTCCATGGAGTTGGGCAGTCATTTTGAAACAACACCCAAATAAAAAAATGACTCTTCTTTCTCCAGCACCCTAAATTAGCCAGTAGTGCCTCAGCTGGTGGTGGTGTTTAGTAAGATTCTCTCCAATCAATACTTGGTTTTTTGTTGGCTTGTTTATATTTAGGTCTTTTACATGCAACTCTAGTTGCTATAAGTTCATGTGTACAGTAACCTGGTCATGTTTGGAAAGTGCTATTTTTCTTCAATCTTCCATGACTTGTGGATTTTAAAATCTTCCTGCCCATAATACTTTTTCTTTGGGATGAAAGTTTGTAGAATCACAGAGATTTTATATTTATTGTTTTAATGTATGAGCTATAATCATACTGGTCTTAAATAGCTTCTTTCCCTACATGTAGCAAGTAATATTGCAAGTTTATTGAGAGATATTTTAAAAATGGAGAAGAATTTTAATAGCATTGTTGAGGAATTATTTATAAAAACCTTTGCTTACTTTAGAGATTTTGTAAGTATTGGGTAATATATGGGTCCCTACAATTGTCACTAGAGTCAAGTATTGCAATATTGTCCCTCTCCGAGCTGTTTTCCTATTTCATACATGTCTGTTGACTCCTGTTAAGTTGTACCTGTACAACCAAACAAACTTTTTGTCTCTAGCTATCTTGGCAGCTAGTTTGACTCTTACAGTATTGAGAAATCTAAAATAATGTCCTCCACAACGTTCTCTAATGCGTGTGTCTGCCTATATGTGTGTGTATGAAAGTGCGTATGTGTGTGTATGTATGTGTGTCTGCTGATCATTAGAGATAGTGCAAGATCATAAAGATTTTGTTTGACACTTGTTACTTATTAGGTATTTAGCAAATATCTACTTTTTTCTTTTCCTTTTTTCTTATCTTGTATCTGCTTCACCAGGTGACCTAACCAAAAATGAAAGAAAAATAATGAAAATGTAGCATATTTACCTGGACATTGTTGAAATAGAATAAAAAATCTTGTAAGCGATATCTCCTATAAAAGAAGAGTACATGCTGCTATCAGTGAGTTATGAGTTATGAGTGCCACATTTGCTTGGAAAATGAAATTGATTCCAAATTGATGTCATCATATTCAAGGTCATTGAAGGTCAACACTCAACTCTGCAATCCTATTCCTCCAAATTAGGAAACACTCTATTGTAGTTAAAAGTATCCAGTTTGTAACATAGAAGCTAGAAATACTGAGAGTAAACCATCAACAGTGTGTTTTCATTTGACTAAAAAAGTAAACCTGCCTTTGGCAGTTTTGAGTTTTAAGAGACTTAATATGGATTTGTGAAATATATAACACTTAATGAGTCTCAGTTACTTATTTTGAGGAAACAAATTGTTTTCCATACAATTCTAGTTAGATTCATAGCCAAGTCTGTCACCATTCCACCGATCTCCTCCAAACTATACACCTAAAGAACCTTTCCTTCCTGTGTACTCTGATCGTGTCCTGGTCACCTTCCATCTTCCTTACTCACAAAAGGTTCTTCAAGCATCTTGTTGGCACATGCTTCTTCTCCAGTGTTTTTTAGACTACTTCAACTAAGTAACTACAATTACTTTGTACCTTGATGAAGGAAATAAAGCAGGAATGAAAAGAAGAAAAGAGAAAATGAAAGGAGAGAATAAATCACTGAAACTAATTAATGAGATCTCTTTTATTTTTTCTGGAATTTTCTTTTAATTCTTTTACACAGTGGGCCCTTATAGATTCTACAGTGTCTCCTAAAATACCTGAATCTAAATCCTCTTCGATGAGTCATCCCTATCCACCCATTTTCCTGGTGAAATAGAGGATTGTTTTGTCCCATTAACATTCTTCCTAAAACAGTCTTATATCATTTTAAACATGTAATATTAATTGTAACCCATCTTTTGTGCATTTGCTCAGCCACTTCTCCCATATCTGTCTTTTTAAAAACTTACATTGGCAACACTGATGGAAGAGGCATTCTTTAATTACACTCAACATTTAGCATATGACATGTTAATGTATAATGAATATCTTTACTATCTATCCTTACTATTCTATTTGTATTCAGCAAAGGGACGTTATTTTTTAAAAAGCTGAAAGAATTTAGTGGTATGTGTTTGTATGTATATTTCAGTGAATTTTGTTGAATATGTTTTGTGTATATGTGTTCCTGTATGTGTGCAAGGGGCGTGTTTATGGAAATAGACCTGCATTTTTCTGTGAATGCCTGTAGAGGGCAGAATCTCCTGTGTCATTCATCAGGTGCCTCTGGTAATTTTCTATTCTTTTCAAGGAATAAGTTTGAGTTCAGATATTTTGAAATTATGAAAGTGAATTATATTATTAAGAAGCTAGAATTCTTGTTGACACGGCATCTCTTACAGAGATCTGGAGCTTTCTAATTAGGCTAGGCTGGTTGGCCAGCAAGCCCCAGACAGAAGCTTATCTCTGCCTCCTCAACTGGGATTTCAGTCTTTGGTTTTTATGCAGACACTGAGTTCGCAAGCTTGAACAGCAACAGGCTAAGATATCATCCAAGACGCAAGCACACATTTGTATATTTAAGAGTAACTACATAATACAAAAGCTTAAAAACTCCATTTCCCATCACATTCAAAGACATAAAAAACAAACATTGACAAATGTGCTCAATTATAGCACTTCTCACTTTTGGAATGAAACTTTTGGGTGTGGTTATTTAATTTTGGTGCAATGGCCTTTCATTTTTTAACACAATGCCTCACAAATGGATGTGTCCCTTATGATGGTCTTGCATCTCTGAAATCCCAACAGTAAAGAGAGGTGCTTTCCACACAAGACATCACATGAAGAGAAGACACTTTATGAACACTATTTGTTTCTTCAAATTGTTATCTCTATAAGGGTTTGTAGTTCCTCAGAAGTAAATGTCCAAGACAGTTCATACATTTCTCTATATATAATTTAACAAAAAATTATTACAGTTATTTAGCAAGAAACTTCCACTTTATGAGATCATGCATTTGTACCATCATCATTCAGAAATTAGTTATAAACTGAGACATATAGAATGGGATCTAGGAGAGTAAGACTTTCATTATTATTCTGAATATTTTTGAAAGCAGACAGAAAATAAACACAGCTTTGGTGAAGCAGTCACCAAGAAACAATTGCTGCTTTCATTTATCTATTTTTACAGGATATATTTTGTTTTTATTCAGAGCTACATATATTTATTGCAGAACCTGGCTTTGCATTTATTTTCACAGATGGCATAAACTTCATATTCCATCCTGCTGCTAGTCACTAGGTGACTAAAATGTGCTCATATGTATTGATTTACAGACGAAATAATTAAAGTTGATTTTTTGGTATTTTTTCTCAAAATGAATAAATCTTTACATGTACAATACAGATTCTTTCTTGGAAATGTTTGAGTCTTTTGATGTTATTAATGATGGGCAGATCAACGGTAGTGGTGCATATCTTTAATTGAAGCATACAGGAGAAAGAGAAAGGTGAATCTCTATGAGTATGAGGCCAGTCTGATCTGCAGATGATACTCAACAGAATTCTATTTATTGAGAAATATCTAACTTCCATACTTCCTCATGAAGTTTCTGTGGAAGAGAAGATGGAAAAGAGGTTTTAAATAAACATATCTCATGATTAGTTGATATCTCTTATCCAGAACTGTGGTGAATTGACTTGAAGGATACAAGAATTTATATAATAACATTAAGATTGTAACAAATAATAATCTCCCCGACACCTGCAGGTGTAGGTGGAAGATTTTTTTCACCTTACAATCCCACTGATGAAAGGGCAAAACCAAATAATATACGTGGCCCAAAAAGGACTCAGCAAATTTAATAAAGGAGAAGGGAGCACAGACTTTTAAACATTGCTGTTCCGGGATGGTGGTGGCACATGCCTTTAATTCCAGCACTAACTGAAAGACCCCCGAGAAGTGCCTTCCTTCGGGAGAGACCCCGTGCCCAAGGATCAGTCGAGGCCACTCCTACGGATGCAAACTGCAAGAGGTTTTATTCGGATACACAGGTATACCTGGGCGACAAAGTCTCTCGGAGGACTTGCGCGCCGTCAGGTTGGGGCGAGGGGTTTTTATAGGAGAAGCAAAAGGCACAGTGACAGGAGCAAGATACATGGTTACAGGAAATTCCATTGGTCAATTCAAATAAGGCTGCTAGCTCATGTTGAGTGGCAAATTCTTGGCCTTTTACCTAGATCCCCAAGGAGGGGGTTGCTGAGTGGCAAATTCTTGACCTTTTACCTAGATCCTCAAGGAGGGGTTGTCCAGGGGCTTTATCTCTTCCTCCTTCCCTTAGCTGGAGACCAGATGGCGGGCTATAGATATCCTGACTCACATCCTGCATCCTGTCACAGAACAAAAGGGCCTGGTATCCTATCATACAATAAAGGCCTGACTTGTTGGTCTGCAAATTCCTGCGTTATTGCATTACTGCTATCAGCATCCAGGGCTTTCTTTTTATTCTTCATAACGAGGCAAAGGCAAGCGGATCTCTGTCTGTTCAAGGCCAGCCTCGTCTACAAGAGCTAGTTCCAGGACAGGCTCAAAAGCTTAAAAAAATCTCTGTTCCTTTCCCTAAATCTTAAAACATAATGTATACTGAAGATAAGAGTAGATTTAAGGAACTATTTATCACCCATTATAGAGCAGGCTGGGTTCTATATTATACTGTTACATTGAAGTAAGCATAACAAATTTTTGAAATAGTCTATATTTTTACACAAACCACAACTGGGTTATTGAACAGTTTCTATTTTAGAATCTCATCAAGACTTACTCAAATAAGTTTATTGCATAATCAAGGTGCCTCAATCTGAGCTGAGAATGTCTGCATTGGCCTGAATGTCTCAGAAAGATGATGAATGCTGATAGTAGTTATTCTGGGAAATGATTAATTAAATTTCTTTCCTGGCAGTTCCATTAATATCAACACAACATGGCAGAGATATTGACATAGTGAGAAAACACTGCTTTCAACAATAGGGCTTTGTTGACAAAACAGTGAAATGTCTAGACCATTAGCAACTATTCACGGATCCAACTTCAACATCAATCTAACTTAGTTTACACATACCACACACACACACACACACACACACACACGCACACACAGATGTACACATATTCTCAAAATGTGCAGCCTGTAGGCAGAGGAAACAATGTGTAATTATCATTAAATATGAATGTGAATAGGTCAGAAATTCCCTAGACACCATTACTTTCTTTTTCCGTCCCTCCATTACCTCTCTCTCTCTCTCTCTCTCTCTCTCTCTCTCTCTCTCTCTCTCTCTCTCTCATACATACACTAACACACACACACACACACACACACTGGAATAAAAAGTGGATCTACAAAGTATTCACAGTTTCTGGTTGATATTTTTTATTGAAACTGAAGAAATAATTTCACTTACTGGTTGTATATTATGTGCAAGACACCACTGATATACCCTATTATGGCCTTAAAAAGTCTTTGGAGTCAAGCTTTGTTGCCCTTATGTTCAGCAGAGTTAATTAAATTACTATGAAGCCATACCCTTATAAGAAAAATTTTAAAAAGCAAAAAAAAAAAAGTTAAATTTCAGTATTTAATTTTCTTATTCCGAAACTCTTTTACCTCCATATAAGATTCCATCCCATTTTTTCTGAGCAAAAAGAAAACTGAAGACATTTCCTTCTCAACATTTCCATGGCTGAGCATCTGGGATTATGTAGACACTGTGATCCACAGATCATTTATTTTAGCTCCCCAGGGATTTCAGCTAGCTGCACTTATTTCTGCTTTAGTGGAGGAGTTGGGTGTGTGTATAAGGGGTGTTACATTTTTTTTAACTGTTCCTACTACCACTTGGTAGTTTAATTTATTGGTAGCTTTTGGAATGGATAGACAAATGTTCCCAACTGTATTCCATAAAGGAAAATTAGAAGAGAATAAAAGTGTTAGTATGCCTCATGTTTAGATTACTGTTTGTATTTAACGATATTTTCCAGATCTCTCCTCGGGATGTCCAATTACCAAAAAACATTAACTTTGCACTACTATATAGTTCTTTTATAAATTCTGTTCATGAATCTTCGTTTTCCTCCTGTTTCACAATGCCATTTTAGTCCTTGTTTCTAAATACTTCTGTAGATAAGGATCTGGAATTGAACAACTTAATTTTTTTTTAAGAAGTAGATAATTACATGGCATCATGATCCATGCAATGTTATGTGGTAGGCTAGATACAGGATGCAAGGGCCCACCTCTGTTTTTGAATGTTTGGGAAAGATATTGAAGGATGTAACTAGAGA
Source organism: Dicrostonyx torquatus (assembly GCA_028555095.1). Taxonomy (NCBI): domain Eukaryota; kingdom Metazoa; phylum Chordata; class Mammalia; order Rodentia; family Cricetidae; genus Dicrostonyx; species Dicrostonyx torquatus. The sequence goes on from JAQHUG010000086.1 coordinate 2,560,900, forward strand.
ATCACTGAAGACAAAGGAGGCAACCAGGTGGTGTTTTGCTATAATGTCCAGTGATTCAGGTTTTGTGAAGGGAGATTTATGCATTTAAACAATTTTGTGAAAAGCCATTTAAAATCATTGTTACTGACAAGTTCAGGATTCCAAGAACCTTTTGAAGATTCATTCCAACATATTTAGGTTGAGAAATGTGTGTGACTGAGATAGGTATCTATTTAAAATGGGAAGAAGATAATATTTGAGCCAATTAAAGTTCAGGCATAGACTTAAGAACTAATTCTCAGCACTGTACACTAGAGAGCTTGAAAATAAATGATAAATTAAGGAAAAACCCAGCCAGACATGGTGGTACACACCTTTAATCCCAGCACTCAGGAGGCAGAAGCAGGCAAATCTTTGTGAATTCAAGGCCAGTCTGATATGCAGATTGAGTTCCTTGAACAGTCAAGGCTACAGAAAAAACCTGTCTTGAAAAACCAAGGAAAAAAATCTAGAATGGGACACAAGTTATGATTCATGCACTAACAAAACCTCTCATTTATGGACATGCAAACTTGACTTCAAATACCATGTTTGACATTCACTAGTTGTCAGGCCTCAAGCAAGTAATTGAACCTCTGACCCCATTTCATTATGAATAAAGTGATAGTTATAAGCTCATCAAAACCATTATACATCTTCTCTGAAATACTATAAGTAAATACTTGTCATGCTCCTGAATACTATATGTACAATTAGGAGTACATCTGAATATTAGAAAAATAATAACTACTAAAAGATTATTTTTCTCAATTCTAGATCCATGAAAGAATTATTGTAGAGATTTTACTAAAATATGGAGGCCTGTCTCTTCACAGAATCCACTGGATCTTAACGCCTGCAGAAGTCTAGAGACATTTCCATTTGGAAGAACAAATGGAAGAGAGGGGGGATAAATGAACGAAGTATGTTTGAAAAACCATAATGAATCATAGTATTCTATATTTAACTAAAATTACACTGTATATAGGTGTATATAATATATATATTATTATTATATCGTGTGTGTGAATGTGTGTGTGTGTGTGTGTGTGTGAGAGTGTGTAGTAAATCACTAGTGCTGATAATGCTGCGGCTCTGTACATTGGACTCAGAACTCAGAGGATTCTGGTAGATCTCCCTAAGGACTAGCTTTCACAGTATTGGAAGGTGGTATGAAAGTTGCCAAGAGAGGAAATCAATAAATACTTCAAACCTGCTGTGACACATATGAACCAAAGCAAAGAACATGCCACAATTTTTAATAAAGGTGAAATAATGGCTTTCATTTCTCAGAAATTACCAAAAGCTATCTAGCTGGGCATATGGTCCCATTCAATAGGAAGAAAATCATGCTGAATAATAAAAATCTAGACAACTGCCCATGGCTAGTGGGGTTGTGGATCTGACAGGAGATCTCTACTAATGCTGCTTTCCCAAACCAGTTCAATCTTGAACTGTATATTTAATTCTTATCCTTATACCGGCAATAAATTATGGTTTCTACCCTTCACCAAAAAAGTGTCATTGTTTTAGAATATTATTTTAACTAGGCAAAGATGTGTTATATTTATATATGCAGCAAAATATTACTTTAACTGTGTAAAATCTTATTATTTTGGTTTATGCTACATTTGTTTAATTGTGGAAACGTGTTGCATTTGCTTCACTTTGCCTGCCTAAGGCACCTGATTGGTGTAATAAAGAGCAGAATGACAAATAGCTAAGCAAGAGAAGGATAGGGAGGGTTGGCAGGCAGAGGAAATAAAGAGGAAGAGAAATAGAGGCTCAGAAAGAAGAGAGGGAAGAAGGAGAGGATGGAAGAATGAGGGACATGCCTGGAGCAAGAAGTCAGGAAGACAAAGAGAATTAGTGAAAGTAAGATGTACAGAAGTTAGGAAGGTAACACGCCTTGAGGCAAAAAATAGAAAAGAGAAACTGGTTGGTTAAGTTGAGCTAGTCAGAAATATGTCTAAGCTAGGCTGAGCATTCAAAATTAATACCATCACTGTTTCAAGATTTAAGAGCTGGTTACAGGCCTAAAAGAAAAACCCTGGTAAACTTCTCTTTGCAGCATGGTCATCATTACATATAGAATACAACTGGTCAAAAGCCAGAGGACTGACCATGAACGTACATCCACAATTGACACATCTAAAATACAAGTCTCACACACCTAAAGCTCAGGAAATGGGTGGAAGAGAAGGCAAAAAGGTTCTAATAGCCAGAGGACCAGAAAGTCTACTGTAAGACTGTATCTTCTACAAATGACAGGGAAACTATACCAATGAAATCTTAACAATAAGGCTGCTTACACAAGTCCTGAAAAATGACAACATGCATGTTGATGGGAGAAATTTCATAGATATGGTACCACCCATAGGTGAACAGCTACATATAATTAAAAGCTCTTAAAATGGGGAATATTAGTCTTCCCAAGGAATAAGACCACTAACTGGCTATCCCACACCTAAAAACATATATATGTTACAGAACATGTCAGGTGGGAGGAATGTAGGTCAAATAATTCCAAGATAATTTAATCGAGTATCCCAAAAGTTTTTTAGCTGTGATCTAGGAAATAGAAATGGGGTCTGAAATCCAGTCATGGCTCGCAGGAAGAAGAGACCAAGGGGGCGAGATCACAGCTTTTTGTTACACTAAGTCACACCCCAACCTGGTCTAGCTTCTTAAAGACTGGAGTAGGAGGGTTCATCTGTATTTCTGTGCTTTGATTGGTTAAATAAAGACTCTGCCTAGCTTGTAAGATAGGTCAGCCCTTAGGTGGGCGGAGTAGACAGAACGGAAGTTCTGGGAAGAGAGAAGGAAGTGGGCCAGATGCCATGAGCTCTCGTAGCAGATGGATGCAGGTTAGACCTTTCCGGTAAGTCACCACGTGGTGACATACAGACTTTTATAATGGGTTACTTTATGAGGTGAGGGCTAGCCAAGAAGAGGCTGGTGATGATGGGCCAGGCAGAATTCAAATGCATATAATTCTCATGTGGTTATTTCGGGCATAAGCAAGCAACCAGCGGCTGAGCGGGCCAGCAGCTGGAGGCTGGGAGTTGGATGCTGGGAACATAACCCACACCGCTCCCCTAATTACAACAAAAGACCAATGGCTGAAGAAGGTTCCCCAACATATATGAACTATTAAAAGGTTGTATGTGGCTGAGGAACATGGAAAAGTTGTAGATGGGAGAGATGCAAGAGAAAAATTATGTAATTATATTTTACATGAGTGAAATGCCTAGAATTGTATGGATGACCTTTTCCTAAAACTTCATTATATTGAGAACTTTAGAAAGAATCTGTGGTCACATTTTCTACAATGGCTACAATTCATGGAATAGGGAGACTCATTCTTGTTTCTCAAATTCTATCCCAAGGCATTTTTATTTCTTCAAATATTATTGAAAAAAATAGGCAAAAGGGATAGATTTGCAGCTGTGATTTGTGATAACTTTCTATGTGCTTGAGACACATACATTGCATAAATAAATTATTCTGGCTTTGGCAGTAAGCCAATACACTGCTCCCTGTGGATTCTGAGCAACAGCTGAGGACAATTCGGATCAATAATATTTAACTTTTCTAAAGTAACACAACTGCTAATTTGAAGGGGTTGGTCTAGGCATTTTAGCATTCCAAATTCTGCCTTCTAGTGGTGTAAATTGGTATGCTTACAATCAGATCTCACAGGTAGCTCTGGTTTGTGAGGAAGGAGATGGTGACACAGAATACTACAACATCGGCTACTTGAATAATGCCTGACATACAGTTCAACTGTATTATTTAAAAAAAAAAAAAACTCTGCTTTGTTTTTATTCTCTTTCCTAAACATGAGTCACTCTTCCTAGAGCATGCCTATAGTCCTACAGTTGTTTCTGGTTGCATTATTGCAGTGCTTACTGCACTCCACTGAGATGCTACTGTGTGGATCACAGGCACCATGGATTATTGGGAGTGAAACTTAATTGACTTCCCCAGGACTGTAAAGGAAAGAGGTAAATCTGACTAGTTGTCCTTCCATTGTGACAGGAAATGGAGAGCACCTGTGTGTAATGAGGAACAACTCTTCAAAACTCACCCTACTTCATTACGGGGGAGACAAGAAAATCAGCAAGTGAATGGTGACAAGTCTGTGGCAAACGCCTGCACCAAGTGAGAACTGGAAATAAAAAGCCCCTTACAAACTCGTTAAATATCAAGTCTGATGAATTATTCATTCAATGGCCTCAAAGTTGGGCTTGGAAAATGTAAATAAAACTCACAGAGAACTTTCTCCTTTCTGGGAATGATTTTACAGTCATGAACTAAATGCAAGGAGCACTTAACGTTTCTAACTGCATTGTATATTTTATGTAAATTGAGAATATTGAGCAAATTCCCCATTTGGTATAACAGAGGGAAAGAAAATATGCCTCTCATGATGATCAATGCCTTTGAGAAAATGAATTATCTTTATTTTCTCCATTATCTTTTATCACCATTTTACATACTCTATAAAATGTCAGCCCACAAGGTATTCAAATGAAATGTGATGCAGTTTGTCTGATTCAACAGGCCTTTTCCTTTGTATTAGATAGGCATGACTCTGACCTTCTCAGTAGTCCTGAGCTTTGACCTAATGGAACATAGTCTAGCGATAAGCAGAAAGTCATATATGACAGAAAATATAGTCCTTGGCACCCAGATGTCAGGGTTCAAATCCTGATTCTGCCTTTAAAGGTATCATTTGGATATGTCAACTATAGTGACTTACATAAGGTTTTAGTTAGAATAAGATGGTCTTTAGGTATGGAAAAAGAATTCTTTGGCTTTGGCCAAAAACAAAGTCATGCCCAGATAAAATGAAATTACTTGTATGTTAATGATTATGTCAAAAAATATATATTCATACACATACTTTATATATATATACATACATATGCACACACATACAACATATACATTAATGCAGTACTTATAAATAAACATATATACATATATGTGTATTGTATATATGTATACATACATAAACTTATATACAAATTATTTATATTAGGAACTAGGAAAAAGCCACAAATTTCAGAAAGAGAAAGACAGTGCATGAGAGGAAGTGGAGGGAGAAAAAAGGAAAGATTATGTAATTTTGTTGTATATTAATTACAAATAATAAAAATTTACTTTAAGATGTGGCTTGAGTGAGCTGTATCTGAATCACTATACTTTGCAACATTCAGCATAATTTGCGTCATTCAGTAACTTTGCTTTTAAATCTGATGTACTTCAGTCTAGTTAGTTATTCAAGGATGTTACTAACTCCTCTTCTTAGGTTGTTTAGAGCTAGTAATTCAATTTAGTCATTTATCTACTCTGTCACACATTTCCCCTAAGTAATGAACTTAATAAAATTAGGTTAAATAAAATATAGGTAAAAGGGTTAATTCTAATCCTACAGTGTGTTTTAGGTTTATGACAATTTCATCATAAAGACCTTTCAGTTATACAAATATACCATAGTGGAATATAGCATTTAAACCCTTCAGGGACTTGTTCCTGAGCTATTACTTTGACTGAACCCTTAGTGGTCTATTTCCTGGTTCTTAAACATTGTGTCCTTTCATGTAATTCAATGTATTAGACCACTTAACATAGCCATTACTTCAATGCAGTGCATGCTCCCAGGAAATTAGAAAGATGCTAAACCGAACAGCATGTAAGCAGACCTGGAACTCAGCAAAAACTTGAATAGTGGTGCTTCAAAAAACACAGAAATGTCCTTTGTTTATAGCTAGAGTCCACTAATGAATGAGTACATACCATAATCATCTTTTTGGGTTTGGATTATCTCACTAAGGATAGTGTTTTCTATTTCCATCCATTTGCATGCAAAATTCAACATGTCATTGTTTTTTACCGCTGAGTAGTATTCTAATGTGTATATAGTCTACACTTTATCAATTCTTCCATTGACGGGCACCTAGGTTATTTCCAGGTTCTGTCTATTACAAATAATGCTGCTATGAACATAGTTGCACAAATGCTTTTGTAGAATGATTGGGTATCTCTTGGGTACATTCCCAAGAGTGGTATTGCTGGATCCTGAGGTAAGTTGATTCCTAATTTCCTGAGAAACCGCCACACTGATTTCCAAAGTGGTTGCACAAGTTTGCATTCCCACCAGCCTGTAGCTTACAATCCTAGAGAAGCCAAATTGCAAGGTGAAACTGAAGAAAAACATATATACATCCTCCTGGAAATTGGAGGCAAACAAGATCTCCTGGCAAAAGTTGGAAGCATGGAAGTGGGTATAGGGGTGGATGTAGGTGTGGGAGTGGAGGACAGGGATAGGGGGAAGGAGAAGGGAGAAGAGTAGAACTGGGGAGAGCTTGGGGGAGTGGGAAGGTGGAGATGGAGGAAGTGTGGATATTGGAGAATGGAATAAGCTATTTACATTAAGGGAGTCATTTTAGAATTGGCAAGAGACTTGGCCCTAGAGGGGATCCCAGGTGTCCACGGGATGTCCCCAGCTAGGTGCTTAGGCAGCAAAGGAGAGAGTGCCTGAACTAGCCTTGTCCCATAGTCTCATTGATAAATATCTTGATCATTACTATAGAAATTTCGTCCGATGGATGGAGGTAGAGACAGAGACCCACATTCACATCAGAGCAATGGACTGAGCTCCCAAGGTCCAGTCGAAGAGCAGAAGGTGGGAGAAGATGAGCAAGGAAGTCAGGACCCGGGGCTGGTCCACCCACTGAGACAGTGTGCCATCAGGAACTCACCAAATCCAGCTGGACCGGGACTGAATGAGCATATGATCAAAACAGACTCTCTGAATGTGCCTGCCAATGCGGGCAGACTAAGAAGCCATCAATAATGGCACTGGGACCTATTTCTTCTGCATGTACTGGTCTTTTGGGCACCTAGTCTATTTGGATGCACACCTTCCTAGGCCGGGATGGAGGGGGAGGGCCTTGGACTTCCCACAGGGCAGGGTACCCTGCCCCCTTTTAAGCAAGCAGGGTGAGGGAGGAGGGGTAGTGGGGGAGAGGGTGGGGTCTGGGAGAAGGGGAGGAAGTGTAAATTTTTGAATGAAAAATAAAAAAAAGTATAAAACAACACAGAAAGCAGGAATGATAAACCTTTGTATGAAGTCATTGTCCTCTAGAAATTAAAAAAAAAAATCTGGTAAATAATCTCGCATCTGCTGGTCCCTAAGAGGGAAGGTGTAAATTTTAGTGTTCTTTGGTGGCTTCACTGCTTACAAGTTAGCCTTTATAAAATCAAGGTGGTATTAGCTGAGAAGAAGTTCAACACGTTTGGACCATGTTACTCTCCATCCTAGCTTCTATTCATGAGCCATCAAACAACATTTTTATTGAGGTAGCGAGAGAAAAAATTCCTAGCTACATCTGTAGATTTAGGTGTCCTTTTATTATTTGAACGCCTCTCTTCAGGAAAGCTTTGCAGAAGGTATCAGTATGATAGGCAAAACAGGATGATTCTTACTCTTAGTTACATCATATAAACTCCCAACCCCTCAATTTTGTGTTCCTGTCTCTTAGTCTTCTTTCCTTTTCTATTTATTAGCCAATTATTCTCCCCAATTCCCATCTGTCTTTACCTAAGTCAATTTCCCTGCTTGTGCAAAGTGAACTATTAGGTATAGAGCATGATAATATGCTCACTGGAAGGATATTCATTATTTTCTTTTTTAAGCTCTCTGGCATCTTGCTAAGGTAGCAGTCCATTGGAGGGTTAAATCAATTTACTCTACTAACACATTTGTAAACCAAGTCCTTATGTGTTTTTACCTTTCGTCTATATATCATAAAAAACACTCAACAAAGAAAACACATTTGTTGAGTGAGTATAAAGGTGCAGAAGGAGGCATTAAAGAGAAATTGGATAGATGATGATATTGAAGATACGGTCACGCATGCATGGAATATCATTATGCCTTCCAACCAAACTTGGCCTCACTGGATATAAGACCTCTGTTGTGGTCAAGCCTTCCCAGAGCACAAGGATGCAAACTGCATATGTGATAACCTAGAAACATAGATGACCCAGAAGGATCATGTATTATCATCTGGGTGAATCAAAGGAACTAAAATATAAATGAAAACTAGTGGAAGGTATATACACCAACGTCTTGCTACACCAGGGCTCAGTCACTGGATGTGTTCTTTTGAGCCAGTGCTGGCATTATTAAATAAACACTGCATCCTACTAAAAAGACTTGTTATCTCATTTCTCTCTTTGAGGGAACTGCAACAATATTGCTTGCCCTTTTGATTGCTTCAGTGTCTGCCAGCGTTTCACAACAAAGATGGGTAGCCAACCACACACGAATACTTAGTTTTCTGCCCATTGGGCCAGTCTAATTGTTCACAAGAGCTCAGCTTTTTCTGATGTTCTGAAGAGAGAGATCTCAGCTTGAAAATATGGCTTTTCTGCAAGACCACTGTATGTTCCAGAGACTCCACAGATCAGTCTTATTTAGCTCCAGTAGTTCTAGTGTTATTGAAGGTGCTAGATCATGTTGAAAAACAATTAATAGTTTCATTGGGACATGATAGAAAAATCTCTCCTACTCCATACCTAACTTAAAACCATTGAGATTCTGGGTAGTGTGGCCTGAGTGTTAAGAAAGTAACAGTTCTCTGAACTCCTGTGTCTTGACATGAGAAATCCTGAGGCAGGGTACAGAAGCTAGCCAGCATAAACTTCAAGAGGAACTTCTGGGCCTCTGCAGTGACCTTAACAGGGACCTGATGAGAGGTGAGGTCAGAGTATAGGAAGCAGAGTATGAAAAGTGGAAGTTCAAAACAATAGAAAAAATTCATCAGTTTAAACAACCACTTCTATTTTAAATCAACACATGTCTCAATTTCTAGTGTTGAAAAAGTCTATTTCTGTGTGCTAACTTTTATTTATTTACTTATAATTCTTTTTTAATTTTATTGATTTTTTTTGTTGAGAGCTATATTTTTCTCTGCTCCCTTTTCTGCCTCTCCCCTCTCCTTCAACCCTCTCTCAAGGTCCTCATGCTCCCAATTTTCTCAGAAGATCTTGTCTTTTTCTATTTCCCATGAATATTAGAGCTATGTATGTCTCTCTTAGGGTCCTCATTGATGTCTAGGATCACTGGGATTGTGAATTGTAGGCTGGTTTTCTTTGCTTTATGTTTAAAAACCACTTATGAGTGAGTACATATGATAATTGTCTTTCTGGGTCTGGGTTACTTTACTCAAAATGATGTTTTCTAGCTCCATCCATTTGCCTGCAAAATTTAAGATGTCATTTTTGTTATCATCATCATCATCATCATCATCATCATCATCATCATCATCATTATTATTATTTGCTTGTAGTACTCCACTGTGTAAATATACCACATTTTTTTAATCCATTCTCAGTTGAGGGGCATTAACTTGTTTCTAGGTTCTGGCTATGACATACAATGCTGCTATTAACATTGTTGAGCACATGTCCTTGTGGCATGATTGAGCATCCTTTGGATATATACCCAAAACTGGTATTACTGGGTCTTGATGAAGGTTGTTTCCTAATTTTCTGAGAAATCGCCACAATGATATCCAAAGGGGCTTTACCAGCTTGCATCCCCACCAGCAATGCAGGCATATTCCTTTACCTCAAAGCCTCTCCAGCATAAACTTTTCATCAGTATTTTTGATCCTGGCCATTCTTACAGGTGTAAGATAGAATCTCAGAGTTGTTTTGATGTGCATTTCTCTGATGACTAAGGATGTTGAACATTTCCTTAAGTGTCTTTCAGCCATTTTAGATTCATCTGTTGAAAGTTCTCTGTTTAGGTCTGTACTCCATTTTTTATTGGATTATTGGTTCTTATGATGAACAATTTCTGGAGTTGTTTTTATATTTTGGAGATCAGACCTCTGTCTGATGTGGGGTTGGGGAAGATCTTTTTCACATTCTGTAGGCTGTTGTTTTGTGTTGTTGACCATGTCCTTTGCTTTATAGAAGCTTTTCAGTTTCATGAGGTCCCATTTATTAATTCTTTCTCTCAGTGTCTATGCTACTGGGGTTATATTTATGAAGTGGACTTTTATAAAAGTGCAAAATATAAAGGATTTGTCAATTGAATATTTGACTTCTGATTTGCTTTGGTTTTTCAAGACAAGTTTTCTCTGTGAAACAACCTTTGCTATCCTGAAACTTACTTTGTACATCAGGCTGTCCTTGAACTCATAGAGATCCACCTGCCTTTGCATCTTGAGTGTTGGTATTAAAGTTGTGTGTCAGGATTGCTCACTGTGGATATTGATTATTTTATGTTTCTCATATCATACATAGATATACACATAAGCACAAAAACTGCAAAACCATATACACATCACATAATTTTAAAAATGAGTAAGAGCTAAAGTTACACAAAACAATTAAAGTAGCAAGTTTCATAAATCAGATACTCTTGAGTATGATTTTTAAGAAGCATTTCTGACTTTTCATTCACTTATGTGCAAAGTGCATATAATAAATTTATTACAGAAAATATTATGGAACATTCACTCATAATCACAAACACACACACACACACACACACACACACACACACACACACACACGAGCATGCTTACCTGTGCATCCACCAGATAGTTCTTTGAAAAGCATTAGGAAACCCATGCATTTACGGAAACTGAACCCCGAACTTTACCCATTCCTGTGTGTGAACACAGACATAAATTGTCCATTTGGCTCCTATTTTGATGTGACTAGCAAGAAGTACTTAGTGTTATTTCAATCCTTGTCTGCCTCAGTCTATTCTTGTTTCTTTCTGTCACTCATTTCTCTATCCTCTACAAATTACAGTGTGAGAGGAAGCAATGGAAAATCTTGTTTCTGCTTTCTCTTGCAAGAGAATTTCACTCAGTTTCTAATTTGTTTCTCTTGTATCTATTTACATATTTATTTATCTTTTGCTATAAGTGATATCTCTTGCCAATATAAAAGTTGGAATGCTAAAGGACTGTGATAAATTTCTAGTGAATGAAAAAAATTAACTATTTTACTTTACATGAAGAGGAAGCAGTTTTTGGGTCACAACAAAAGATAAAAGTTTAAAAAGCATTATTTCCTTGCCTGTGGGTGTGAAATATCCTGGAAAATAAGGTTGATTCAATTTTTTTAAAATTCTAGGGCTGTTGCAGTTTGTAAAATTGTCTTTCCACTTTTCCATCTAAACCAATAATCAGACTTCCAAGAATAGGCTTCATAGGTTACTTTTCAGAGTGACATAGAGTACTACAGATAAAAAATGTATTTTGTAGCACAATCAAAATGATAATTTTTTCAGTATGCTTTTTGAAGCTACATTTGCCACAAAGACAATAGCTTAGACAAACTATTGGGGCAAACCTGTAATGGAAAAAGAATTCATTTTTCTAGTCATTTCTAACCTTTGTTCTCCTCATGTACCTGAATTTCCCAGTCTGTCCAGAAGTTTAGTCAGCTTCTTCATTTCTGCCACAGAGATGCAACATGGAAATTTAATTATTTTAATATGCTTTTGAATTAATTGTACATATCAAAAAATATACTATAAACATTTTTGCGAGTAAAGCAAGACAGAAGTTTCAAAGCATTATGACTTTGGCCTTGGCACTTCAATAATAGACTTTTCTTTTGTCTTAGCTAAGGCTCAGAAGTCACTCAGAAACTGATTGAAGCTTAAATGAGACATTTCACCTACAATACTCAACATAGAACTGCATAACACAAAGTCCAAAAGGGCTATTCCTATTTATTAATGTTAGTATTTTCATAAATATTCTAATATGTCTCTGCTATTTCTCTTCCTTAAGAACAGAAAAGTCTCCAAGACTTACCATAGCTAAAATTGGCCACTAAAGTCCCTATCAAAGTCATCCTTACAGAGAGTGTAATCATGTTGATGAAGAAACTAGACGTAATGATATGGAACTGATGATATTCAGAATGGTTTTGGATAATGTATATGATTAAGATAAACAAAGCTGTAGATATCATTATATGAAAGAGAAAGCAAATTAAAATTCAGTGATTCTAGATAGTACAATAGAAACACACAGAATGTCTCTATGATTTGAAAAGCTTTTCTAAGGCAATGCAAATTGCACAAAAAACAAAGTAAGACATCTATTCGTGTACTTTCTACAGATCTAGAGTAACTCTTACCTTGGAGAATGAACTCCTACTTATATCCACTTGATAACACCAGAGGTGAAACAGTACTTTCATTATGTTTATTAGCATAACCTCGGGAATTCTACTGCAAGCTAGAGAATAAAATATTGTTTGTTTCTTTTTGTGTTCATTTTGCTGTTTGGTAGGTATCAAGAACAATAATTCAATACCTCAGAAGGTTTGTTATTCATTTGGTCATTCATTTACTCAAGGTCCCGTGCTTGCCATGGCCTCAGAAATGTGAATCAAACATGGTCTTGCTCTTAAGCCAAGCCAGTAGGGAAGAATGGAATTGTAAATCATAATTGGAACATGTAGAAATGTTAAGACTAATATGTACAAAATGCTATATGCTCTGAAAAACAAAAGAAAAACATACTGGTACTAGAATTCATTCAGGGAACATACCAAAGCAAAGATATTCTCTGCATGGGATGTTACAGAATACATAGTCTTTTTTTTTTTTCAGACGGACCAATGTAGCTCAAAAACACTACAGAAATAAGAGATATATTGCAGCATTCTAGGTGTAACAAGTAGTTTGGGAGCTGCAGGCCCCAGAGGTTTCATGGAGTAATAGTCAGATATTTTTCTACAAAGCAAGGTGTCTCCTCTATAGGAAAGGGCCTCAAAGCTAAAACAAAATACATCACCTTACCATGCGTGACTTGATAAATTGATAATTTTACTCTGGAATGCTATTATTTTTTACAGAGATAATGAAAAGAATGGATAGACAAAGAATTTGAAAAATATTCATAAAGTATGGGTAAAAGGGCTCCCTAGATTATTTCCTTAAACATCTTTTGTTTCATATTCATTGAGTTTATTTTGCTAACCAAAGATGCTTTTTTTTCTTAATAAACACTGAATGCATGTATTCCTCTGCTCACTGAATTTTAAAGATGAATGCAAATGTCTTTTTATAAGTATATGACTTAAAATTACATGTTATTTTGATCTTTTATAGCCTACCAAATTTAGCCCCTTGGAATAGATTCATTAAACCATTTTTGTTTTGAAAATATACATTTTTATTCCCTCTATAAGTCTTTCTAAATAACTATTAAAAAGTGTATTTTTGACTCTAATTAATAAACTACAACTTTTCAATTAGCAGAATATATTTAAAAACAAAAACTTGGACCATTTTCAAAGAAAAAACATGCTGTACACAATTCCAACCCTCCTCCAGGAATTAGCAACTGATGTGCTGACATAGTACATGCATATTTACTTTTGTTATTCCCCAAAATGCATTGTTACCATGGTAACTCATGAACTGGTACCAAGAAATAGACGTTCCTGATGGCTATAAAGAAAAGAAACTGAAGGGGAGGCAAAGTGACGTGCAATAACTGTAATACAAAACCATATACATATCATGATGTAACTGCTGAGTGATATTTCAGGAAAACGTAGAGATGGGTGAAAACTATTAGAGAAAGACACCAGTTCAAAGTTCTACACCTAACTGTGCCTTCTCACTGAAAAGTGTTACAGAAAAACCTCACTGAGTGTTTGATAAATTGTTTGAGTAGCTTCAGTATTGTTCAGTTTACTATATGTTCCATGACCGAGGAGTCCTTAATTATTTGCTAAATATTGTATGGTGAGTACTTGAACAGCACTTTCAAATAAGTATGAAAACACTCACAAACTAAATGAGTACAGGAACAGAAGAAGTACATTTAAGATTATGATTATGAAACAAAGGCTTGAAAGAGCGCAACTCATCACTAGAAAAGGAATCAATACTTAATAGTGTATAACATAATAAGAATAACATAAGTGTATAAGATAACAATTATTATTTTGTTACAGTAAATTTCAAGGAGGGCTCTGAATAGTTTAGCATGTGCATGGCAAGAGTTCTAGGTGACTTGATGGGTTTTGTCTTGGGATCCCTTTGAACAGATGAAAGGAGAATATTAGGATAGACCTTAAACATTCTATTTTTACACTGATATACAGCTTTTCATAACCATGTAGAACACATAAACTAGCATTCTCATTTCAGAGAGAAAGGAGGTGGAATTTCAATCATTTTCAATATTGAATGCTCCTATTTCATCTCTGATTTCCATGTAGCATCTGGATTTTATATAAGGGTTATCTTTTTCAAAAAAAGATTTCTGCTATTGCCAATGATTTGCACATGGTGACCTGACAGGAAAACCAAAACAGTTCTGCCAATCTGAGCAGTAAAAATGTTCCAAACAAAGCGTCTATGTTTTAGAAATCACTCCAAGAACTTAGCAAATAAAAGCAATCTTTAAGAATTTTCTAAACAAAAGGTTTCTGTCTCTCCCTTCTCTTCTCTCTCTCTCTCTCTCCCCTCCTCTCCTCTTCTCCCCTTCTCCCCTCCCTTCCATAACCACTTAAATATCCAACCTCACTCTGAAAGAAAAAGAATTTTCTAAACAAAAATATATCATGTGAGCTGTAGGGACAGTTCAGTAACGAACATATAGCATTGGGTTAAGTGAGGTTCATTAATGAACTTGAATAATTATATTTGCCAAATAATTTTCAGATGCCTGTGGTTTGTTTGCTTTGCATATATATTATAAAGTGAGACATACTATCAAATAAATGTGAATGTTGTGTGTGTGTTTGTGTGTGTGTGTGTGTGTTTATATCCAGTCTCATCTTTTAGCAGAGAATGAATTGGAACTCCCAACAATCATACATCATAACCTCCTAAAGGATGGAAGGGAAAAAAGTAAGTTACTATGCCTATGTGACAATCTATTTCCTTTACAGGAGGAGATACCCATATAATGAGCATTCCATCATCAACCTATTATAGAAATTATCTTATCCCTGATCATATTATTGTCTGTGGTACTATGCAGAAATATTGAGAGTTTGATTTCTGATGGTCTTGTTTCATAGACTCCAAACCAATATTGTGTGTGTGTGTATTCATGTATGTGTGTTATTTAAAATTCTTACCTTTAAAAGTCTAAGTTTCCCACAACATGCTAAAAGTACCACAGATTGGGACCTCAGCCTTCAACACCTGATCCATAGGGATGCTTAACATCTGAACTTTTGAATTTAAGAGGAAATATGTGATTGAGCCTTCAAACATCTTGCATTGCATTCATACAAATAGAATGAAAACAGCAGCCACAATATCATAAAAGACAATGATTACACTATTGCTTTTGCTTTCTTTCAAAGTACGTTTCAATTTTAGGTCTACTTAGTCTAGTGGCTTCTATGGTAGTTTGTGGTATTTCACCAGGCTAAAACAATCTTTTTGACTACTTGGCTAAAGGTGTCTTTTGCAAATCAAAACAACTTTGAGATACCATCTTACACCTGTCAGAATGGCTAAAATCAAAAACACCAATGATAACCTATGCTGGAGAGGATGTGGAGAAAGGGGAACACTCCTCCATTGCTGATGGGAATGCAAACTTGTGCAACCACTTTGGAAATCCGTGTGGCGTTTTCTTACGAAGCTTGGAATCAACCTACCTCATGATCCAGCAATACCACTCTTGGGAATATACCCGAGAGATGCCCAACCATACTATAAAAGCATTTGTGCAACTATGTTCATAGCAGCATTATTTGTAATAGCCAGAACCTGGAAACAACCTAGGTGCCCCTCAAAGGAAGAATGGATCCAGAAAGTGTGGAATATATACACATTAGAATACTACTCAGCGGAAAAAAACAATGACATCTTGAATTTTGCATGCAAATGGATGGAAATAGAAAACTCTATTCTTAGTGAGATATCCCAAACCCAAAAAGAAGAGTGTGGTATGTACTCACTCATTAGTGGACCTTAGCCATTAACAAAGGACATTAAGCTTACAGCTCACAAGCCTGCAGAAGCCAAATAGCAAGGTGAACCCAAAGAAAAACATAAAGATTTTCCTGGAAGTCGGAAGCAAACAAAACCTTCAGACAAAAGTTGGAAGTACGGGTGTGGGGATGGAGGTGGAGGTAGGGATTGGGGGAGGGGGTAGTTGAAAGGGAGGGTGTAGAAGGGAGAAAGGAAGAACTGCGGAGAGCCTGGGTTGGGGGAGGGTGGAGATGCAGGAAGGATGGTTATTGGGGAAGGGAATAAGATATCTACATTAACGGGAGTCTTTTTAAGATTTGCAAGAGACTTGTCTCTTGAGGGGATCCCAGGTATTCACAGGGATGTCCCAGCTAGGTACTTGGGCAGCAGAGGAGTGGGTGCCTGAACTGAACATGCCCCATAGTTACATTGATGAATATCTTGAGCATCACCATAGAAATTTCACCCGATAAATGGAGATAGAGTCAGAGACCCACATCCACATCAGAACAAAGGACAGGATTCCCAAGGTGCAGTCGAGGAGCAGAGGGTTATGATTGGCAAGAGACTTGTCTCTAGAGGGGATCCCAGGTGTTCACAGGGATGTCCCCAGCTAGGTAGTTGGGCAGCAGAGGAGAGGGTGCCTGAACTGACTTTTCCCCGTAGTTACCTTTGCATGATGGATGGAGATAGAGCCAGAAACCCACATTCACATCAGAGCAAGTGATTGAGCTACCAAGGTCCAGTGGAAGAGCAGAAGGAGGGAGAAGATGAGCAAGGAAGTCAGGACCATGAGGGACTGGCCCACCAACTGAGACAGTGTGCTTGATCTATTGGGAGCTCATCAAATCCAGCTGGACCAGGACTGAAGGAGCATATGACCTAACGGACTCTCTGAATGTGGCTGCCAATGGGGACTGACTGAGAAGCCAATGATAATGGCACAGGGACCTATCTCTTCTGCATGTATTGGCCTTTTGGGAACCTATTCTATATGGATGCACACCTTCTTAGGCTGAGACGGAGGGGGAGGGCCTTGGGCTTTCCACAGGGCAGGGTATCCTGCCCAATCTCAAGGAAGCAGGGGGAGGGCAGTGGGGTAGTGTGGGAGTGGGAGGGCCTGGGACAAGGGGAGTAAATGTAAATTTTTCTTTTAACAATAAAACAATAAAAAAATAAAAAAGGTGTCTTTCACTGACTATTCTGACAACTTCTCTCTTCTTTCCAAATCCCATCCTTGGGCCTGAAGATGCTAGACCACTTTTTCATGATAAAGCACATTTTTTTTTGTAGGGGAGTTTTATTCTGTGCATAGATATTGGTGTTTACATTAATGTAATTGTATATTTTCAGTAATTGCAGATAGGTGGTTAGTCAGCAATGGCATAGAATGAACAAATCCAAAGACTAACTAGATGTACATTTTTGAAAGAGGTCAAGTAACAAGACAGAATCAGATGGGAATTGCAAGTACAACAACGATAACTTTTCAATGAGTGTAGGATATCCAACAGGTAGGAGGTCCTGGAACACAGGTGCCACATTGTTATACTTGAAAGACATGCTTCTGTAAAGATTTCTAACTGCAGAGGCCATCTAAATATATAAAACCATTAATAAAGCCAATTATAACAAATGAAAACAATTTATTTGAAAGTTACAGAAATAAAAGAATGATAATCGAATCTTAATGTCTCCTTTCATGATGTCTGTAGGTAACAATCAATTATTTAAATCTCCCTATACTTAAGGAAGTCCATGTGTCAAAGGTTTGGTCCTGCTTGTGGTGCTACGAGTGGGTGCTGAAATTTCAAAGTATTGTACATAAATGACAGTCTTCTATTTGTGCAGAAACGTGCTATATCGGGGATTGTGGTATTTGAGCTCCATCTTTTTATCTCCTGACAGAGAGGGACTGATAAGGTTCCATTGCATACTCCTTACACCATGACATTGCTATTCACAAGACCACACCGTGGGAACAACTGAGTATAGATGAAAACTTCCAGAATCATTTGCCAAAATAAGTCATTCATTTTTGGTATGTTTCTGCTTCAGGTATTTTATTTTAATAACAAAGAGTCAAATAGCACATATATATTTGGTTACTTGACCTAATAATCAAAGAGGAAACAAGTTTGTTACAATCTCATTTCAGATACAACAAAGTGAAATAAACAAGCAAACAAAAATCCCAGCAAATATAAGAAGACCCAAAGGAATTAATTTATAGAGAAAACCCCACGTTCCAAGGTTGAAGTCAACAGTGTATAGGTGGTCAGCCAAATCTAATTGTCATTTACTTACATGCCCTCATTCAAGTGTTTACTTCATAAAATGAAACAAAAATTTGCAATGACTAATGTATTGATTTAATCTAAATTTAATTGATTTAATCCCGTCTGTCTCTTCAGTCACTGTTTTCTTCCAAGAGTTTTCATTCTACTGTTTGTTAAATGAAATGCATTGCATGGGTAGATTCATCCTCCCTTCCAATCTCACCAAAATTAGATCTCTCTCCCCATTTGAACTTCTAGATATTTCTTTTCTGAGCATGAAAGGAGCTGGCTTTGCTTGAAGAGGCAATTGACCCTGGCCTCTTGAGAGGCAGAATCTTTGACCTTGACACTGCTGTAGCCTGCAACTGGGAAGATTCTGCTGGAAGCCTATGGATAGAATCTGCAGGCCCAAAGAGGGTGAGCAGGGGTTTTCCACAGGGGCAGGAATGTTTATCAGTGTAGAAAGTGAGTAGTTAGAAGCCACTGCAATAACAATTAGGTTACAGCAAAGTAGTGATGGCTTACATTTATGGAGGTCTTTATTACAGCAAGAATTTTACTCTACAATTCAAAAGACATTATTTCATTCTGATAGCCTGTGAAGCACTCTATCAGTTAGGACCATGCAGAAAACTTTTTTTGTATTAATTAAATTACTGCCTAGCCCATTATCTCTAGCCATTGCTTGGCTAACTCTTACATCTTAAACTAACCCATTTCTGATAATATGTATTGCTACTTGACTGTGGCTTAGCAGCATGATTCTAATCAGTGTCCATCTCAGGCCAGAGCATCATGGTGTCTGCATACTTCCTTTCTTCCCTAGCCTTCTGTACTGTTTACTCCGCCCACCTAAGGGCTGTGTCCTATCCTACAGGCCAGGCAGTCTCTCTTTATTTAACCAATGAAAGCACAGAAATACAGAAGAACCCCCCTACACCAGAAACCAACTGCTCAAGCAAAAGTAATTCTAGGTCAGATCAATCAAGGCACCTAGATTTATAAGATGCTTGGGATTTATACAATGACAAAACATAGCAGTATTTAAAGAAATCTTCAAGGTTGTCCCTAACTTTTATTTTTAAAAGGGGAAACTTGGGCCCATACTGACAAGGTCAATGATTTAAAATTGTATGTGTTGTTCCTACAAGAAATGTAACAGGCATCAAGGTGATCTCAGGCAGAGGCCAAACTGCATAGGTCATTCATTCCTAAATCAGGATTTCTGTTGGAAAATATTGGAAATGTAATACAAAAACATTTAGTTACTGCACAGTTTAGAAGAAACATGAGAGAAAACAAGTAATTGACTAACCCTTGAGCCCAATCATCATTCCTCATCACATAAGAACTTTTTCCATTTATATCATTTATATTCTAGTCTTACAATAATTTCTCCATGTAGAATAGCTTTGAAAAAACAAGTGTTGCTGAGATAAGTTTTTGTAATTGTCAGCCATGGCTAGCTGATGTTTTTCACAACTATTAATGTTTTTATTTATATCACCAGAAAAGATTGTTCTCTAAAAAGGCAAGGACCATCCGTTCTAATTAAACAAGAAAGCAAAGCATTGCCAGCTTGTGCCCACTGAAGGGTCACCAGGAAGACAAATTTACATCCTAAAAATCAAGCACTCAACCTATTAAAATCATTCAGTCAAATCTTGAAAATACTTAAGCTGTGGAAATACAATGAGAATGTAAAAGAGATATATTGCCTGCTACTGTGTAATAGGCCAATGAAAGAGGAAAAGACAGTGAATAATAACAATAATAAATGAATAAAGACAAATTGAGATCTGGGATTAGTAATGATAACATAGTGACTCTATGAGCACAGAGAGTAAAAATAAAGCAGGAAAGAAGAAAGGAATGGAAAAAGAATGAAAGGAAGGGAGAAAAGAAGAAAGGAAAGAGGAAAATTGAGCCATGCCTTACCCTTTTATTTTGTTAGTTATATCCAAAATACATTACAGAAAAGTAACACTAAAGGTAAAATCTAAATGATGGATAAAAGATAATTTGGGATGTGCATATGCTAGAGTTGACTTAGTTTATAATATTAGCATAAAAATAGAATTCTGTTTTGCACCAAAAATGAAATCAATTCTTTTAATAAGAAAGAAGAGTAAGTATTTGTATGGAGATTTCCAACCTGTTGTTTAACTTGCATGCTAAGTTAATGAAATTGCTTTCAAATCAATACCCTTTCAATGATTCTTGGTGTATATGTTCAGCAAGAGGTACTCAAGATTCCTCTCATCTCCAACAAGATACTGCAGACGTTAAATCAGATGATGCAGAGGAAAAGCATTAAAAACTGCAAGGTAGAAGGAGAAGAAATGTAACACCATTCTATATTCTGCAAGTATAATGTGTAGTCAGAAAACAATGTTCTATTTAACAAAAATAAGCATTCTGAACAATGTATGTCTTCCAATGCTTGAAATTGCATACATGGTACTGCTAACATTTAAAAATCATTTGGATGATCCTTAATCCATAATATAAGAGATCAAAATTAATAGTTGCAGTGTAAAGAGAAGAATGTATTTACAAGTATCTATGTTATCTCTCTTGATGAAAGTCCTTCTTGAAATCAATACATAAATTACCTATTGGCCTGAAAAAAAGGGCATCATTAAAAAGAGAGCATGTGAAACCTAACTCATTAGACTGGGCTTCTAGGTGAAGGACATGACTATTTTGGACAGAGAGCTGGGCACAAAGATCAAGGGAAGACCTGTGAGATTAGTAGGGTTAATCAAAAGCATGTTCATTCATACATATTTAAGATAAACATTCTTATGAGGGCATCATGTTATTTTAAAATGACTAATAGTAAGAGCTAAGAAATTCATATTTTAGTTGAAACTAAAAGAAATGATTCTAAGTAGAAGCTGTTGCTTTATATTGTGTTTGAAGGGAAGATTCATATATTGAAATGCTCCTCCACAAAATAGAGCCAATCACATAAATGGCAGCTGAATAAGAGACTTATATTTGGTAAGCATAAATTCACACTAAGTGCCATTTCCCTAATAACCACTTTAGTTGTTATTCTTGTTTGCCCTAGAAATACTAATGTGGTGGTAATAAGAAAGCACACTTATTTTCCACCAAATTTAGAATTTTAGTAATTGAAACACAGATGCAGTGGATTTGACAGGAAATTACTTTGGTATTAAGTGCCTTGCTGGTGTTAGATAAGCATAATTACTCAGTATGGACATAGTGCTCACATCACTGGCAATGTGATTTCATCACAACTGCTCTCTCTCTCTCGTCTCCTCCCTCTCTCTCCTTCTCCGTGTGTGTATGTGTCTTTCTTTCTCTGTCTCCCTCTCTTTCTCACATAAAGTCAGAGACCATAAAAATATGGATTGATAAAAAATGGAAGTGAAATATTTATGCAGAATTACAATTTGATATTTATTTGAATGATCTTCATAGTTTATATAATGAAGTTTTTTTGCACTAATTTTCACTAATTACTAAAGAACACATTTGCCTTTCTAGCATCAGCCAAATTTACCCTCTAATATTCATAACTATAAAGTATTTCCTTAAGAATCTAAATTTGCTTTTCTATTTTAGTTAAAGAAAAGAAAACATGGAGTGAAAAAAATCATTTTTTTCATTTGTGTATATAAACTCACATGTTGCCTAATTGATTAGTGAGTCAAGTTCAACCTTCATTTTGTTTTATTATATATATGTAAAAATACCTATATATTTATTTATATTTTATCAGTCTGAATTTAAATACAACTTTTTGATTCATGTAAAAATGGAGAAATGGCTAATGGGCATTTAAAGAAATTTCTAATGGGACTCAGTTCTTAGGTAATACAGACTTTAACAAGGTTGGTATTAGACACAACTCTTCTAGGAAGATGGAAAAAGGTCCAGCTTGAATGACATTTTGACATAGTGTGGGGAGGAGATTTTTAGAGGCTCTTCTTCAATGAGCTGTCTTAGAAATTTGTTGGATAGATGTCTTAGCTATAGTTTCTATTGTGTGAAGAGAAGCCATGACAACTCTTATAAGGACAATATTTAATTGTGATGACTCATTAACAATTCAGAGTTTCAGTCCATTATCATCATGACAGGGAACATAGAAATGGGAAGGCCGATGTGGTGCTGGAGCTGAGAGTGCTACATCTTGCAAGCAACAGGAAGTCAACTATGAAAAAGAATGAAGCTTAAACAAAAGAATTCTCAATGCCCCACAGTGACACACTTTTTTCAACAAGGCCATACCACTAAGAGTGTACTCCCTTAGTGATTATGAGGGCAAATACATTAAAACTACCACCATAGAGTATGCTGTAGTCATGGTTTTCTCTAGAGTGAAAATAACTGCATTATGCTTGGCACATTTTGACAAAGGCAAATGTTAGGATTATATGAAAACAGATTTGAAATAAAGTACAGAGAGTAAGTACTGACCAGATCAACATTCATGTTAAGGATTTTGATCTATAACCTAAAAAACACACATAAACTCTTTAAAGGATTCTACCCATAGAAGTGGTATAGGCAGATGTAACTTTTTCAATGATTCTCTATCTGCTCTGTGGAAGACCAATTGCAGACCATACAAATGATTTCACAATTTCCAACGTCATTCAGAACCATGCCAGAAAGAGTATCTTGTGTTAGAGATGAAATAGGAGGCACAGAGAGGAGAATGGATGATCACAGTACTGTTTATGTAAATACATGGGAATTTTTGACAGCTAAAATAAAGGGATTCATGAGACTAGATTTCCAAATTTGCTTACATCAACAGGGGAAGAATTGTGTGCAGAATGTCCCAAGCTTGTAGTGGCTCTATTATAACCAGTGAATGGTGTTGATGTAAATATGTCAAACTATTTGATAACAAAATGCATTTAAGGAAGAAATTGATCATAAAATAAAATATTTCACTTATTAATGGGTAGGCAAAATTATGGACATGAGTGAATTTAAGAAAAATAAAAGCAAAATCTGTGTTATCTTGATTATGCTTTACGGTAGCTTTCAAAACATTTAACAAACAAATTTTTAATGATTGATTGTTATTACTATTATTATTACATCACAAAGCAGTTTCTCCTCCCTCCTCTTCTTGGAGTCTCCACCTCTCCCATCCACTCCTCCTCTGTTTCTATTCAAAACGGTCAGGCCTCCCATGGATATCAACCTAACTTGTCATTTCAACTTGCAGTGAGACTTGGCACCTCTCGTTATCTGGAGGATGGACAAGGCAAACCCGTATGAGGAATAAGGTCCAAGAAAAGAGTCAGAGACCACCCCAGGTACCACTGTTAAGAGTCCTACAAGAAGACCAAGCTATACAATTGTAACATATATTAATATATATGTAGAGAATTTTCCTAGGTCAGTCCCATGTGGATTCCCTGGTTGTTGGTTTAGTATCTGTGAGCCCCTATGAGCCCAGGTTAGTGGATTCTATGGGTTTTCTTGTGTTATCCCTTACTCTCTGGCTCCTACAATCTCCCCCCATCTCTCCTGCAGGACACCCTAAGCTCCAACTAATATTTGGCTGTGGTTCTCTACATCTTTTTCTATCAGATGCTAGAGGAAGCCTCTCTGATGACAATGGAAACTGGGTTAGACAACAATCTGTGATCATTAGGTATCACAACATTGACATTGTTTTTCCAGTCATATTTTAGTCTATCTTGGGACTATGATCCCTCCAGACTCTGGATCCTGGTGCTGTAGGCAGTGTCAGGGGTGAGCTACCTCTTGTGGCCTGGATCTCAAACTGAACAAGTCACTGGTTGGCTACTCCTATCTTTACCCCAGCATGGATGTGGGTGTGGTTCGGGCATAGTACTGGACTAAGAAAAATGGAAAAAGGAGGCATTTTTTGGATAGGTAGAAAGCTAATGCAGTGTAAACTCCCTGGAATCTACAAAGGTTACCCCAGCTAAGACTCCTAGAAATAGGAGATAAGTAGCCTGAACTGGCCATCTCCTATAACCAGATAAGACTTTCAGTGGAAGGATTGGAACACCAACCCAGCCACATAACCTTCAACCAACAATTTGTTCTGTTTAGCAAACAAATTTTTCACAAATTTCCACTTGACGTTTGTGCTTTCTTCATATGTATATTCATTTGTAGGTGGGGACATGTGAGTCTATGAGTACCCTTTCTTTTACTTTAAACAACATGGTTGTTTGAGATATCCAGTTTGAGTTGTGTTTTTTGTTCATTTGTCTGTTTTTTGTTTTTTTCAGAGAACAAGGTTGTCGGTGGTTTCACTGACCTGTAATTCGGAAGAACGCAAATTGGAAAGATAAAATTTCCCTCCAGGAAAGAGTTAATGATAGCAGATGATACTTTTATATTCCCAACTAGTGAAAGCCATACAGGGTTCTCATGGATAGTGGTGAGAGACAAAGTTACCGTGGGAGAGCACTCGCTTTTCACCCATTATTCCCTCAGAAGCACCTGGTTTTCTTTGTCACAAGCATAAAGGTTGAGAATTTCATCTTTTATGTGCTCCAGGGGTACACGGTTTGATCTCATAACAAAGACAAATAGACTGCTCTTCCTTGATTCATTTGAAAATAATACAAATACTTCTATTGCTTCTGTCCACAGCTGTCATTGCTGTTACATGCTGTCTTAATTACTTTTCCTGTTCTCACGGCAAAACACCTCCAAGAAAGTAACTTAAGAGAGAAAGCAAAAGCAACTTAAGAGAGTAATCTGGCTCATGGTTCATGGCTTCTGTCGTCTATTGCAGTGGAGAAATTGGGGCACTGGGAGCTTGATGCACGTGGTTATGTGATAACTGCAGTCAGGAGAGCTGAGGAAGGTGTAGAAGGAGCCATGCTGCTGAACTGCCTTTCATCCTTTATACAGTACAGTATCCCAGCTGGTGCAATGGCTGCACTTACAGTGAGTGGGTCTTCCCATCTTAAATAATTATATCAAGATAATCTCTAGAGGCATGCCCGGACACTCATTTCCAGATGATTCTTTGTTTTTTTTTTATTTTTTTTTTCTGTAAGGTTGACAATAAACACATAACTTACCTAAGTCCAAAGCTGAGAGGAGGAATAGTTGATACACTCTGTGGGTTCCATTCTACTCTTTTTGTTACAAAGCAGTATATCCATGTAACTGTACTGTGGCATTGGAGAGACACCATTTTCCTATGGAACTAAAGTGGCAGAAGAGAGGACATAAGCATGTTTGACATCTAACCAAATGCTGAGAGGAAAACTGTGAGTCAGTTGTGACTTCTGGCTGAATCTAACATTCACATTGAGGTACTCAGTGAAACCTAGAAAAAGGCAATATATTAACTTTCCAATGTAATTTTCTCAGATAAGTGAGAAAATGGAATTCATTATACTTGAGAATTGAATATTAATGGTAATTAAGGAATTTGGCAGCTCTTTTATTCTTAGCATTAGCTGGGAAAATTCCAGTATTCGCCAAATGTAACAGGTTTTCTGGTTTCCAAGTCATGTCTTTAAGGGGAACTTGAAGTCATTGGGAAACTGTCTGTATTATTTTAAATTCCACAAGATTCTCAACTTCTAATGTAAGTAAATAAAATAATTTGTGGGCTGGGGAGATAGCTCAGAGGTTAAGAGCACCGACTGCTCTTCCAGAGGTCCTGAGTTCAATTTCCAGCAACCACATGGTGGCTCACAACCATCTGTAATGAGATCTGGTGTCCTCTTCTGGCCTGCAGGCATGGAGGCTGAACCCTGTGTACATAATAAATAAATAAGTCTTAAAAAATAATTTGTTAAGAAGCCATAATATGGTAGAGTTCTTCATCCAGTTGTCACCTTTCCTAGAAGACATTTATGTTTTTAAGATGAAGACCATAATTATTGCAGTGTAAAACAACTTTTGTTGGAAAGGTACTGGGAAATTTTCAAGCAAGCAAACTCTGAGGTCCTGGAACACAGTGCTGTCTGTCAGTAGCATATTCCTTGCCTTTAATATTTTATTTTTTAAAGGGACTATAACTTCAAGAAGTAAAAATGATTTATTTTTGTAAAATTCTTAGCACCCCTGGCATATAAAGAACAACTACATCAAGATTATTATTGCTAATGTTGTTTTGTCATTACCTTTAGATTTAACCACTCATTCACTCAAGGGAGAATGATGCACAGCAACAAGAATGGTTTCCTTTTGTCTTTGGATATGATATTGACACTTTTCTATCTAGAGTGGGAAATGGGTACTTGATTTGTCCTTTGTATAGTTATTGTATTATGCTCAGCAATCAGTATCCAAAAAATGGACAGAAACCATAGGACCAGCTTACATTTTGTAATGATGGGATGAATTTGGCTGACTATGAAAAGAGAGTGAGGAACATAAGAAGAAAAGAGTAAGGCCAAAAATACTACAAGCTGAATAAAATTCAGGAAGAATGGAAAGTTCAGAAGTCAAACAGCTTGTCATCATCCAAGATGGATATGTATTTCTCACTGTAGAAAGAAATCTGCCTCTGAACCTTTTAGAGCACTGGTGCCATGCCATAGGAAAGGCATTAAGTCAGATACTGTGTGAGATCAACAAACTTCAATTATCTACATTATTCATGGAGGAATAGTGGGTAACAGAAACAGAGAGAAATTTTGCCAGGATCTGCTCCTTTATTGCCACCATCCACAGAAACTAAGCATTGTCAAAGGGGAAATGTAAATAGGGTATAGTTTCAGGAGAAATACCTACATTGTCAATAACCAGTGGAGCTAACCATACCAGTTTGCCTGAGATGATTGTCCACAGTTTTTCAGTTCCAAAATTAGTGTCATCATGTAGATAGCATTAAATTGTCCATAATAGTAAGGTCTAAACCACAGAAATCAGGAAACATTATAATTCAATGCTGTTGCTCTGATTATTCTTATTCTAGAGGAATCTTCTATTTATTTCTGTCTCTAAAGTTGTCAGTTTAAAGCTGAGATGGAAGTAACTAATACTTCTCAAGAACATTTGAATAAAATGCTAAATTCAAAGATGTATTATAACCCTTGTTTATAACAAGGGATTGTTTTGCCTAATAATCAGGTTTGCATTAACAGTCAATTAATACACTCCCTAAAGAATGTATCTTATTCAAATTCTGACAGTACATAGTTTACTGAATCAATCTCCCAAATAATCTGAAAGTTCTCCATAGACTTCAAGTCTTTCAAAATACACAGTTAGTGAGAACATGCTTGCAAACTTTATATGCCTTGGTAACTTAAAATATGTTAAGTCCCTTAGTGTCCCTAAATCCCGGTACTGCACAAGTCCCATTTTTCCAGGTCTACGTGGCTAGGGTTTCATTGTGGCATAGAGATCATTTTATGCTCATTAACTTGGCCTCCTATTAATTAGCGTTAAATCATCATCCCCAAGCTTTAAAGCAAGAGGACAAACTTCTCAAAAATATTTAAGATTTTTCTTGACTTTTTCTTTCTGAAAATAGGTGACTTACTATTTCTACTAGCTGATATGTGAAATCTTGCAAAAGATATACAATAAAGCCATGAAACATACACTAAACCTCTACCCCCATGCATACATAGTTTGTACTATTTCTATTAACAAGTCTACCTGAATCTTCTGGTACCTTTGAAGGAGAACAATTTCACTTTGACAAAAAAAAAAAAAAGAAGTGACAAAATAGTTACAAAAGCAATTTCTAGATGGTGTTGATCAAAGTAGGTATAGGACTGCCCAGGAACCTAAAGGGGCCTGTCAATTAAGAGGAATGACATAAAAAATGAAAGACAGAAAAACAATCCAATAATTCATAGTAATTAAATCCGGAACATTTAAAGTGGATAATTTGCTACTTATCAAAACATATTACATATAAAAACAAGAGATGTACCTCAAAGGTTGGGGAAATGCTCAGAGGTTAACCATGTGTAACTTCAGTTTCAGGGAGTACAATGGCCTCTTCTGGCCTCTGTTAGCACCTGTATTTACACGCTCATGCCAATCTACCCTGATGCAAAATACATATATTTTTTAAATAAAATAAATATTACTTCAAAAATATATTGATTCTATCAGTAAGCTTAATTATTTTTTCTATCATGTCTCATTTTAAAATCTCAGATAACTCCAAAGGTTAGTTAAGAACTCAGCAAGGAAAGAATCTAATAATAAAAAGAATTGTAAAAAATGATGAATAACAACAAAAAACTACTCAAAGGGTCTAATTCATTAATGTTTACTCAAGTAGATATAATAAAATTGTGGCAAAATAATGCGATGAAGAGTTCTTTAAAAGTTGTATGAAAATATACATACATACATTTGTAAAACTTTTTTATGGTAAAGTACATAGAAACACATGTAACATACATATGTACAGATAATACATAATGTAATAAATATTAATAAATTTTGTAGCTGTGGTATTACTTAGTTATAGTCTTCATATTTTTTTATATACTAAGCCTGAGAAAAAGTAATTATTCACAGTTCCCAAAAGATGTTAAAAAATAATATGGAGCCGGGCGGTGGTGGCGCATGCCTTTAATCCCAGTACTCGGGAGGCAGAGGCAGGTAGATCTCTGTGAGTTCGAGTCCAGCCTGGTTTACAAGAGGTAGTTCCAGGACAGGCTCCAAAAGCTACAGAGAAACCCTGTCTCAAAAAAACAAAACAAAAAAAAAAGTATGGAGTGAGCTTTACTTTTCAGTTTTTATTTAAATATTGCTTTTGAGATTTAACATGATGTGGGATTCCCTTCTCTATTCTGTGAATAACACTGTTCAATGAAAATTCTGCTTTGGGCCTATTGCAGTGCAGAATAGGTCAAGGCAGGAATTACAAGCAGATAGAGGAGGAGAGAGTAGGCAGAGACAAAGAGAAGCCATGTAGCCACTGTAGGAGACAAAAGCCAAACAGAAATTTACTGGTAGGACACAACAACATGGCAATACACAGATTAATAGAAATGGGTTCATTTAAGATATAGAGGCTAGCCAATGAGAAGTATGAGCTAAAAGTCCAAGTAGTGTTGTAATAATTCAGTTTCAGGGTGATTATTTTGGATCTGGGTGGCCTCTGCCAACGATGCTCTCTCTCTCTCTCTCTCTCTCTCTCTCTCTCTCTCTCTCTCTCTCTCTCTCTCTCTCTCTCTCTCT